>JAJPUD010008308.1:74987-91896 GCA_023553655.1 Myrmecobius fasciatus
TAATCACAAAATAGATAATTTTGACTATATCAAGTTAAAAAGTTTTTTGTACAAACAAAACTAAAACATACAAGATTAGAAGGGAATCAATAAACTGGGAAAACATTTTCATATTCAAAGGTTCTGATAATGGCCTCATTTCTAAAATATATAGAAAATTGACTCAAATATATGAGAATTCAAGCCATTCTTCAATTGATAGATGGTCAAAGATATGAACAATTTTAAGATGAAGAAATTGAAACTATTTCTAGTCATATGAAGACATGCTCCAAATCACTAATGATCAGAGAAATACAAATTAAGACAACTCTGAGATGCCACTACACAACTGTCAAATTGGCTAAGATGACAGGAAAAGAAAATGACAAATGTTGGAGGGGATGTGGGAAAACTGGGACACTGATACATTATTGGTGGAACTGTGAATAGATCCAACCATTCTGGAGAGCATCCTGGAACTATGCTCAAAGAATTATCAAAGTGTGCATACCCTTTGACCCAGCAATGTTTCTACTGGGCCTATATCCCAAAGAGATCTTAACGGAGGGAAAGGGACCCACATGTGCAAAAATGTTTGTGGCAGCCCTTTTTTTAGTGGCTAGAAACTGGAAACTGAATGGATGTCCATCAGTTGGAGAATGGCTGAATAAGTTATGGTATATGAATGTTATGGAATATTATTGTTTCGTAAGAAATAACCAATAAGATGATTTCAGAGAGGCCTGGAGAGACATACATGAACTGATGCTAAGTGAAATGAGCAGAATGAGGAGATCATTATATATAGCAACAAGACTATATGATGATCAATTCTGATGGACATGGTTCTCTTCAAAAAATGAGGTGATTCAAACCAGTTCCTATTGTTTAGCGATGAAGATAGTCATATACATCCAGAGAGAGGCCTGAGGGAACTGAGTGTGGACCACAATATTTTAAATCTTTCTGTGAATATTTGCTTATATTTTGTTTTCCATCTTAGGTTATTTTTATTTTCTCTTTCTAGATCTGATTTTTCTTGTGCAGTAAGATTAACTGTGTAGATATGTATACATATATTGGATTTGTCATATAATTTAACATAATTAACATATATTAGACTACCTGTCATCCATCTAGGGGTTGGGTTGGGGGGAAGGAGGGGAAAAATTTGCAGCAATTTTTTTTGCAAAGGTCAATGTAGAAAAATAACTTATATGTTTTGTAAATAAAAATCTTTAATTAAAAAATAAAGAACATATGCATAGTGTGTCTTCAACATTCACTCCTGCAAAAGCCTGGTTTCCAAAAGTTATCCTTCATCCCTTCCCCGTACTTCATCCCCTGGATGGCAAGGGATTCAATATATTTTAAACATTTGCAATTTTTCCATAACATATTTCCATAATTATCATAATGTACAAGAAAACTCAGATCAAAAAAAGAAAAAACAAGAAAGAAAACTAAATGCAAGCAAAAAAACAACAAAAAAGAGAAAATAACATATTTCTGAGCAATTTTTGTCAAGTAGTGAATTCTTATCCCAGAAGTTGGGTCTTTGGATTTATCAAACACTAGATTAATATAGTCATTTACTATTGTGTCCTGTGAATTTAAAATATTCCACTGATTGACTATTCTATTTCTTAGATAGTACCAAATGGTTTTGATGACCACTGGTTTATAATATAATTTTAGGTCTGGCACAGGTAGGCATTTGCATTTTTTTGCAATTTTTTCATTAATTCCTTTGAAATTCTTAGACTTTTTTTCTTCCAGATGAAATTTGCTATTATTTTTTCTAGCCCTGTAAAGTAATTTCTTGGGAGTCTGATTGATATGGTATTGAATAAGTAGATTAATTTAGTAGAATTGTCATTTTTATTATATTAGGTCAGCCTACACATAATTACTTTATATTCTTCCAGTTGATTAGATATGGCTTTATTTGTGTGGAAAGTGTTTTATAATTGTGTTCATATGATTCCTGACTTTGACTTGGCAGGTAGAATCTCAAATGTTTTATATTATTTACAGTAATTTTAAATGAAATTTTCCTTTGTATCTCTTCCTGCTGGACTTTTTTGGTAACACATAGAAATACTGATGATTTGTGTGGATTTATTTTGTATTCTGCAACTTTGCTAAAGTTGTGAAGTGTTTCTAGTAATTTTTTTAGTTGATTCTCTAAGATTACTTAGACAATCTTACTGTACTATACTATACTTGTGTAAGTATACCATCATATCATTTTCAAAGAGTGATAATTTGGTTTCCTTATTACCTACCCTAATTCCTTTCTTTTTCTTCTCATTGCTAAAGCTAATATTTCTAATACAATATTAAATAGTAATGTTGATAGTGGGAAACTTTGTTTCACCTCTGATTTCACTGGGAATTGTTCTGATTTATCCCCATTACATATGATGCTTGCTATGGCTTTAAATAGATGCTACTGATCATTTGTTTTTTAATCATAGTGTTTTAAATAGGAATGGGAGTTGGATTTTATCAAATGTTTTTTCCTCCATAATAATATGATTCCTGTTATTTTGATTATTGATATAGAAAATTATGCTAATAGTTTTCCTAATATTGAATCAGCATTCCATTCCTTGTATAAATTCAATTTGGTCATAGTGTATTATCCTGGGGATAACTTTGTTAATATTTAAGTTAAGATTTTTGCATCAAATTCATTAGGGAAATTGGTCTATAATTTTCTTTTTCTGTTTTGACCCTACCTAGTTTAGGTATTAGTACCATATCTGTGTCATAAAAGGAATTTGGTAGAAGTCCTTCTTTCCCTATTTTTACAAATAGTTTGCATAGTATTAGAATTACTTCTTCTTTAAATGTTTGGTAGAATTCACTTGTAAATCCATCTGGCCTTGGAGATTTTTCTTAGGAAGTTTAAGAGCTTGTCAATTTCTTTTTTCTACCATAAGACTATTTAAATAATTTATTTCCTCCTTGGTTAATCTGGAAAATATATTTTTGTAAGTATTCATCAATCTCACTTATATTCACAGATTTATTGGCAAATAGTTGGACCAATTAACTCCTAATTATTGCTCTATTTTCCTCTTCATTGTTGGAAAGTTTCCCCATTTCATTTTTGAGACTAACAATTTGATTTTCTTCTTTCCTTTTTTTAAATCAAATTAACTAACTTTACCTATTTTTAAAATGAAACCAGCTCTTAATTTTATTGGTTCAATGGTTTTCAGTTTTATTAATCTCCCCTTTTATTTTCAGAATTACAAATTTGGTATTTAATTGGAGTTAATTTATTCTTTTTCTAGCTTTTTTATTTGCCTGCCCAATTCATTGATCTTCTCTTTCTCTATTTTTTACAAGTAAGCATCTAGAAATACAAAACTTCCCCTAAGAAATGCTTTTGCTGCATTCCACAAATTTTGATATGTTTTCTCGTTATTTTCATTCTCTTGCATGAAATTATCAATGGTGTTTATAATTTGTTGTTTTACCCACTCATTTTTTAGGATTAGACTATTTAGATTTCCGTTCAATTTTTGATCTATTTTCCCCTGGCCCTTTATTCCATGTAATGTTTATTCCATTATGATCTGAAAAAGATGCATTCAGTATTTCTGCCTTTCTTCATTTGATCTGGAGAATTTTATCACAGTAAAACCGAATTATACTTATGTCCTCCAAATATACCCCTAAAACTATATGGTTCTCAAGAATTAAACAAGTTATCTTCACATATAGGGATTTAAACATTTTAACCTTTAAAAACAGAGTTTTCTTCCATTTTTACCTTTTTATGCTTTTGTTGAGTTTGGTATTTGAAGATCAAATTTTCTGTTCAGCTCTGGTCTTTTCATTAAAAAAAAATTCTATTTTATTGAATATACATTCTTCCCCTGAAATATAATTGTGTCAATTTTGCTGGATAGTTGATTCTCAGCTGTAGTCCCAAGTTTCCCCAGTATATCATATTCCAGGCCTTTTTATCCTTTAAAATGGAAGATGCTAGGTCCTAGGTAATGTTGAGTGTAAATGTTTGATGAGTAATGCTTGACATTTGAATTGTTTTTTTTTTCTTTTTCCTGGCTATTTGCAGTATTCTCTCCATGATGTAATAATTCTGGAATTTAGTCACAATATTCCTTAGAGATTTCATTTTTGTTATCTATTTCAGGAGATGATTGGTGGATCTTTTTAATGACTGTTTTACTCTCTTGTTCCAAGATATCAGGGCAGTTTTCCTTTCAAGAAAGATGTTGTCTAGGCTGTGTTTTTCATTGTGGTTTTCAGTTAGTCCAATAATTCTTAGATTATCTCTCGTGGATCTGTTTTCCAGGTCAATTCTTTTTATGATCAGATATTTTACATTTTTTTCTATTTTTTTTCCTTTTTTGTTTTTTTTTTTGTCTGATTCATTATGTCTCATTGAATCATTTGCTTCTGTTTGTTTAATTCTATTTTTAGTTAATTATTTTCTTCAGTTAACTTTTTTATCTCCCTTTGCATTTGGCCAATTGAACTTTTAAATAAGTTGTTCTGTTCATTAGGTTTTTTCTATTTCAAAAATTCTGTTTTGAAAGGAGTTGTTTTCTTTTTCCATTCCACCAAAACTATTCTTTAAGGAATGATTTTCTTCAGATAATTTCTCTGTTTCCTTTTCCAGATCTTTAATTTCCTTTCTCTGTTTTTTTTTCTTTTAACTTTCATTTAAGATCTTTTTTTGAATTCCTTCAATAAAGCCTTGTAAGATAGAGACCAACTTATATCACTCTTTGAGGTTTCATCTGGAGATATTTTGCCTTTGATGTGCTGAGGGTTTGAAATATGTTCTTCCCTGTCTCCATAAAGCTATCTCTGGTCAAAGCTTTTTTTGCTTTTTTGCACATTTTTAATGGTTGAGATCTGCTCTTAGGACAAAGGGAAGATTATTTTAGGCTTCCTCCAAAGGCCACAGCCACTTCACACCTTACACTGTGGTTCAGGGGCTTAATATTTGTCTTCTGCAGTTGAGTTGGTGGTAGCATAACTAGTGTGTTCATCCACTGGCTTCTAAAGGGCAGACTAGCAAATGCTGCTGTGTTTTAACTACGTCTCCCATTAAATTCTCCCAGTGTGGAAGCTTCTCTGCTCTGGGTCTCCCTGAATTGTACTGTACTTCAGTGGGCTTGTGCTGGCCCACAACTTCCCCTCCCCTGTCCATTTCCTGATTAAGACAGACCTTTCCTAATGTTCTTCAAACATATCTTCTACTGGAAATTTGTTATGCTCCAAGTATTTGTGGGTTCTCTCACTTAAAAACCCATTCAAACTCTTATTCTGGTTTTGATCTGAGGGAAGCCAGAAAGAGCTTAGACAAAGAACTATCTACTCTCTGACATCTTGGCTCTGCCCGACCACTTTTTTCTTTTAAAAGGATATCACAATCCTCATCTGCATGGAATTTAAGACATGAGCATTACATTTGTACTCCACTGGACCATCTTTAGCCTATAGCTTTTGTAAAGTTTGCTTTGGTTAAGTTATCATAATGTTTCAGATGTGTCCTGATCACAACTATATGCAGTAGGACCTATTACTTCCCTTGGTTTAGCCTCTTTTTTTTCTCTTAATGAAGCTTATTGCTTTGATTTTTGTTTGTTTGCTAGCTCATGCAAATGACCCATATTGTATTGTATTACACTGAAACCCAAAGTCTTTTTCATATGCTTTGTTTTTAACCACTATTGACCTTATTCCATATTTCTACAGGTAATTTTTTAAGTGTAAAACAAACCTTTCATATTTATCTCTGTTAAGATTTCAAGTTATTTGATATAGTATCATTTCAATTTGATTAATTCTTTATGACTTAGATTGGATGATTTAGCAATCCAATATATGGCTTAAGATTCCAAGATTTTTGGAGTTCATAAAGTTAATAAATATTCAGTTTAGATTTTAATCGAAAGTACTGTTTTTGTTTAAGTGCAAAAATAAGGCCAAAGAAATATCACAACACTGAATGATGTTTTGAAAACTTCTCCAGGTCACATTTATCTATTAATTAATGTGCAGAAGATAATAACATTAATAGATTTAGATGTAAAAAGGATCTTGAAAATTCTCTAATCATTTTATCACTTTACATATAAAGAAATGAGATCTAATGAGATTAGATAACTTGCTAAAGGTTATAAAGCTACAAAGTAACAGGAAAAATTTAAATGCAAGCCATATTGCATTGAACTTTTCTTTCTTTCTTCTTTTTAAACCAATAGCAAAGAATTTCATTGTTATTGCCTTATAATATGAAAAATAGTAATACCAAATCCCCTTCCAGCCTACTTTTCTTTTAATTGTTTCCCTTTAGATTCCAATATATTTTTGTTTTTTGTTTGTTTGTTTTGCTGTTTTATCCAGATTCAGAAAATAATCCCTTTAGTATTTGATTTGTTTGGCACTAAGTTTACAAATTAATTTGTATAGTATTATATTTTTATTATATTGGTATTCTTATTTCTATAAATAAAATTTTTATTTGTGTTCACTTAATCCTGACAATATCTTTTCAAATAATTCTTTCATTCTGTAAGGGTTTTGAAGGAGATTTTCCGCTTGTTTTTTTCCTATTGAACTTGCTAGTAATAAACAGAAAAACTAATATTTTAATGGCTTTATTTTTATGCTGATACTTTACTAACTCAATTTTTATAAAATTTATACTTCAAGATTCTTTAAGTAATCATTATATCATGGGCAAATGCATATAATTTTGCCCCTTCTTTATCTTTTTTATCTCTTAATTACTTTTAATTTTCTTTTTTTTTCCTGAGGCAATTGGGGTTAAGTGACTTGCCCAAAGTCATACAGCTAGGACATGTTAAGTGTCTGAGGCCAAATTTGAACTCAGGTCTTCCTGACTTCAGGGCTGGTGCTCTATTCACTGCACTACCTAGATGCCCCTTACTTTTTATTTTCTTACATTAGTACATACATATATTTATACACACTAAAGAGAAAGGAAAAGTGAATGTCCTCCTACTCATAGTAAATTTCCTTTTATTCAAAGTGAATATTCCCAGGTTTCTCAGTCAATGGACAACGTTCTCACCTGAGAAATGGGGCTGGGAGATGAGGAGCATATGGAAGACTCAATATAAGAATATCAGCTTTGGAATAATTAGAAAGCAAAATAGGGAATTAATTAGAAAGGGATACAAAGATTTCATTGCTGTAGTTAAGGTCTAGTTGCAGTATGATAAATATACATTTGCAGTATACCAAATCAACATGATTTTGTGACTACTTCCTGCTTAATCCATCAGCACCTAAGTAGGACTGGAAGGAAGAAATTGGTAGAAGCATTGTATGGTTATGTTTTGACAAAGTATTGACAAAGTAAAAGAATTGCACATAGAGAACAGAAAGGACAGTATGAAGATTATATCAATATTCATTAGTGATAGTCATTTATAGTCTGCTTTATCTCTCCCTGATTTGGGTGTCAGGACTATATTTCTCTCATAATATTTATAGGATTAATGTTTCTCTACTTTTTGCAAATTATTTATATTATAAATTAGCTACTTTTGCAAATTATTAATATTACAAATTATTTGATTGTCCTTCAGGATTCACTTTAGATTCCCCAATTTGAACCCAGGGAATTTTTTTTTCTTGGTGTGTGAAGGGCAAAGAGATGGGATAGTTCATTTATTGCTTGTTTCACTTGTCTTTATGAGATTAGGTTGTTTAAATTTTCTTTTTATGTTACATTAATCTATTTACATTTTTGGAAATATTTTATATTTCATTTGTTTTTAGTTTTGTTGAGCATAATTAATTTCTTAAACAATAATGGACTGTGCTGGTTTGATACCTCAGTAATACATTTTAAGTAATTTTAGTCTATTATAAACAAAATGAGAATGGTTTGTGTAGTTTTAACAGGAGAATATTCAGAGAAGTAAAGAATTCTTTATTGAGATTAATTTAAATCAGTTGATTGAAGCTTTCCCTAGCCTCTTTTCCTTATACTACTAGGATTTCCCCAAAAGCATGAGGGAGGAGCCCCAGCTCTTATCTGTTAGAACTGATTTTAATTAGGGCAATTAGTAATGTTTGTGAAGATATTGAACCAATTAAATCTCAAGGATGGTTTCAATACTTTTTAAGGAAAAGTAAACTAACGTCCTTAGGGTGGAGTTTGAGGACATTGTTCCTGTCACAATTTGATATTATTCTTTATTTTATTTCTTAAATGTTATGAAATCCATTTTAATATTTAATTTTGATTTTTATCTTTCTCTCTTCTTATTAAATTAACTAGTAGTTTGACTATTTTATTACTTTATAAAATTGCTTTGACAACTTTTTCAATCCATGTTAGCTACTTTTCATTGAACTTATGTGTAAGGTAATTAAGCCTAACTAAGCATAGCTTGAAGCATAAAGTATGATCTTAGAAGGTAATACCCTACATGAAGATTTTGAAATTATATAAGAAAAAATTCCAGTGAGCAGATGCATAGATATATCTCAGCTGTTAAGGCTAAACAGACAAAAACTAACACTTCTAGGGCCCCACAAACAAAGCATTTTTTTTACTCATTATTATTTTGTGGATAGGTGGTATGCAAAAAAAAAAATGGTGCACAGAAAATAACTACTCAAGGTTTATCTTGCATATCTTAGTGCCTTGTTCTCTATTGCTGTCCTCAATTCTCACCTGAAGCAAAGTGTTTTGTATCTGCAGAGATCTCCCTACACTGACAAAAATTCATCCATTCAGATTTGGAAATCACCATGAGAATGAGATGTCCTGTTCCTAATGTGAGAGAGTGCAAACTTCTGAATAGTTGGTTTTAGCCTATATGTCACATTGGATTCTACCATCCAACTTGAACATTTTGCCACCTCCTCTGGGATCACACATGTGCATAAAAACAACATTAGCAACAGAATTTCATGGGAAATCATATTATCTTGTAGTACACATCATTTACTAAATAAAAAGAGCACTGTGAAGATCCTTGTGCTTTATGTATCTCCTGTGAAATATCTATAATAAAAGAAAATATAAGATTTTAGCACGCATTTTATTTTTTATTACTCTGTAATACCCAGTAATTTCAATAGGAGATTTGATACATGGTAGGATAGTGAAAAACATGTTAGCAAAAAATGAACTAAGTTTGAAAAATTATAAACTGCTAAAGCTGTATGGTCTATTTAATAAATACTTGCATTGATGTAAATTCCTAAAAATAATTGTAAGTACCTTAAGGGTAGGGAGTGTTTAATTTTTGACAATATCTTCATTACCTGGAATATAATTGGTGTGTAAAAGGTGTTTATTGTTTGATTCTAGAAAAATGCTCAAACTACCTGGGCATGTTCATCAAATAAATGTTAATTTAAAATTCTTGACTGGAAATTACTTCCTATTGAGTCTTATCGGAATCAGCTGCTAATATACAGTAAGATCATTTCCTAGGTGGAAGAAATGCAAAAGTCAATATCAAATTAGAATAAAGGGGAAAATGTAAAATAAAACATTAAAAATAACTATAAAAGTTTCAGTTTGATTTGTTACATTGAAGTGTTAGTAATGAAAAATGGGGAAAAGGAAAATAGTAAATATATTGAGAAGAAAGCAAATATATTTTTATTATTACTACTGGTTTATAAGTGGTTAATGGGCATATTAACTATAACTACCAGAGTCCAGAAGCCATGTTAGCCAATAAGATCTTCATATACTTGCCAGAGTAGAATTATCACCAAGGACAATCAAAATTTAGAATACAAACTTATTTGTAAAACAATTTAGAGAAGGATAGTGAAGAATTATGATCTGTATTGCCTCAAATTAAAAACAGAAAAAGCAACATGATAAGCTTACAAAAGCACTTTAAGGTTTGCAATGCATTTTAATAATAACTTCTTTTATTTTTCCAACAACCTTGGCAGGTAGATGTAGTAAGATTTCTAGATGAGGAAATTGAGAAAGAGTTTAAATACCTTGTCCAGGATTAGATAGCTGGTAAGTGTCTTTAACTGTTTTTTTTTTTAAACTCAAATCTTCCTGATCCTAGGTCAAGTGCAAAGATTTTAAGGTATTCTTAATAGAAATTTATGAAAGTAATAGGCAGACTTTTGTATATTACTTTCAAAAAAGAGACTACATTTTTCAATCATCAAAGTAACTGAATACTGAAACCTGGCTAGTTACAAAATAAAAGAAAACAAAGAAAACAAAATTAACTGATCTTTTTAGATTAAGTTGTAACTATAGAAGCCATAATCATAGTCATAAAGGTCATCCTTCACAAAAGGGGTATCTCTATTCAATTGCCATAACACACACATAGGTGATGTAGCAGATGGAGCAGTAGGCATAGAATCACCTAGATATTAGTTCTGGGAGAATTTTGGGAAGATGACAGATTAAGTCAAACTCTGCAGATTTCCTCCACAAAGAGAACAAATTTGTCCCTCAAGGAAATCAGAGACTGGTGAAAAATAAAGAAGTAATGAAGCAGAAGAGGGATCCTCCTGTTCTACCCCAAACAAAGAAGATCAGAATAAAGACTCCAGGCTGAGGATTAACCAGTGTGTAGTGCAAATATCTTCAGTTTAGCTCTGCAGAAACACCAACTTCAGATACCAAGTCAAGCCAAGTTTCATTGGAACCTCAACAGAAACCACAGAAATTTTCACCTCCTGGACACTGTGGAGAGAGAAGACCTAGAGCAGGGAAGCTGAATGAGCCTCTGCTGGTTATGAACACCTAGTACATCTGTGCTGTAGAGATATAGCAGTAGGTGAGAAGGAACCAGCACATCTGGAGAGTGCATAAGCAGTGGGGCAGATATGCTGCTGGTATTGCAGGCGGGTGGAGTTTTTGGTCTGAGGTTCAGGTAAGAGGAGAAAGCTGAAGTGGAGATAGAGGCACCATCCCCCATCCTAGGATTAGAGGTGCTTACATTAGTTCTATTTTTTTTTTAATTAACAGACAAAGAAAAAGTAATCTAATGGTAGAAACTTAAGTATGGGAAGTGGGAAGACCAGATATCATCTTCATAGGAGAACAGTGAAATAAAAAAAAATCATCTTTTGCTTCAAAGATTAACATTTAATGGTTATATGCCCAGATAGAACTCAGAAAAGATTTTAAAAATCAAATAAGGAGGCAGCTAGGTGGTGCAGTAGATAAAGGACCAGCTTTGAAGTCAGGACTTGATTTCAAATCTTGTCTCAAACACTTAACACTTCCTAGCTGTGTTGCCTCAGGGAAAAAAAAATCAAGTGAGAGAGACTGAGGAAAAACTCAAACTAAATAAATAAAAATCATCCTAGAAAAACAAGATTATTGGGGGGGGGAAGTTAACCAACTAGAAAAGGAGATACAAAATACAAAGACTTTTTAAAAATTTTTATATCATAGAGTTTTATTTTCAAAATATATGCAATGATAGTTTTCAACATTTACCCTTGCAAAATGTTGTTCCAATTTTTTCCCTTGCTTCCCCCACTCCCTCCCATAGATAACAAAAAATCCAATATATGTTAAATGTGTAATTTTTCTGTACGTATTCTCACAATTATCATGCTGCACAAGAAAAATTAGATCAAAAAGGAAAAAAATGAGAAAAAAAAACAATCAAACAACAACAGAAAGGTGAAAATACTATGTTGTAATTTACATTCAGTCCCCAAAGTCTCCTTCTGGAAATGACTCTTTCCAACATAAGTCTGTTGTAATTAGCCTGAATCACCTCATTGTTGAAAAGAGCCACATCCATTACAATTGATCATTGCATAATCCTGTTGCCATGTATGTACATTGATCTCCTGGTTCTGCTCATTTCACTTCGCATCAGTTCATGCAAGTCTCTCCAGGCATTTTTGAAATCATCCTGCTGATCATTTCTTATAGAACAATAATATTGCATAATATTCATATATCATAACTTATTCAAACATTCTCCAACTGATGGGGATCTCAGTTTCCAGTTCTTTGCCATTACAAAAAGGGCTACTACAAACATTTTTTGCACATGTAGGTACTTTCCCTTTTTAATGATCTCTTTGGGATACAGGCCCAGTCGAGACATTGTTGGATCAAAGGGTATCCACAGTTGGATAGCCTTTTGGGAATACTTCCACATAGATTTCCAGAAGATTTGGATCAGTTCACAACTCCAACAATGTATTAATGTGCCAGTTCTCCTTCATCCTACCCAGCATTTATCATTATCTTTTCCTTCATCTTAGCCAACCTTAGAAGTATAGGTGGTTTCTCAGAGTTGTCTTAATTTGCATTTATCTAATCAATAGTGATTTAGAACATTTTTTTATTTGACTAGAAATGTTTTTAATTCCTTCATCTGAAAATTGTCTGTTCATATCCCTTGACCACTTATCAGTTTGGGAAATGAATTGTATTCTTAAAATTTTTGAGTCAATTCTATATATCTATATCTATATATCTATATCTATATCTATATATGCATAAATATTAGAAATGAGGTTTTTCAGATACAAAGTCTTAAATAAGAAAATAATTCTTTCATAATTAAAATTCATCAAGGGGAAGACAATGAAGCTATGAGACCAAGAAATAAAATGAAATTTAAAGAATGAAAAAAAGAACATAATGTGAAAATCCAACAGATCTTGGAAAAAGATCTAAAAGAGAAAATATGTGAAAGCTGTTACCAAAAAAAGAATTTTGACACAATAATGCAAGAAATAATCAAAGAGGGGCAGCTAGGTGGCGCAGTGGATAGAGCACCAGCCCTGAAGTCAGGAGGACCTGAGTTCAAATCTGGACTCAGACATGTAACAGCTGTGTGACCCTGGGCAAGTCACTTAACCCCAATTGCCTCAGCAAAAAAAAAAAAAAAAAAGAAATAATCAAAGAAATTAGTCCTGGAGTTATAGAATATAAGTGGAAAGTAGAAATTGAAAAAAAAAATCATTAACCACCTCAAAGAAATCCTATGTGGAAAACATGTAGGAATATTGTTGCCAAATTTCAAAAACCCCAGATTAAAGAGAAATTTTGCAAGAAACAAAAAAAAAAAATTCAAATATGCTGGAAGTAAAATTAGGATTGTACAGGACTTATCAACGGCCTCAATAAAAGACCACAGGTCATGGAATAATATATATTCACAGTCAAATGAACTAGGCTTGCACCCCAAAATATCCTATCCAGCAAAATTATCCACAATTTTCAATGGAAAAAATGACATTCAATGAACTTGGCGATTTTGAGGACTTTCAAACAAATCTGAACTTAATAGAAAATTCAACATATATAAGCTAATGTTAAAGAATAACTTCAAGAAACTCAACATTAACTCAACTGAACATCAGTAATTGCATAGCTCAAAAGAAAGATTGGGGCAGATTTGAGTATGACCTGATGCTAAAAAGAAATACTATCTTGGAATAGATAAAAATAGTAATAGTAAATTATTTTGTTTTATTTTTGTTTTCCTTTTCTGTCTTTTTTCTATTCTTTTTTTCCTAAAACTTTTTGTTTTCAAAATATATGTATGGATAATTTGACAACATTGACCCTTCATAGACTTTTATTTCAGATTTTCTTCTCCTTCCCCCCACTCCCTCCCCTAGATAGCAAGCAATTCAATATATGTTAAACATGTTAAATATATATATATATTAAATTCAATATACATAAGCATATTCATACAATTCTTTTGCTGCACAAGAGAAATCAGATTAAAAAAAAAGAAAGTAAAAGAGTAAGAAAAAAATGCAAATGAACAAGAACAAAAAGAGTGGGAATGTTATGTTGTGATCCACATTCACTTCCCACAATCCTCTCTCTATGTGCAGATAGCTCTTTTAATCACTGAATAATTGGAACTGGTTCGAATCATCTCATTATTGAAGAGAGTCATGTCCATTAGAATTGATCATCATATAACCTTGTTGTTGCCATGTACGATGATCTCCTGGTTCTGCTCATTTCACTTAGCATTGGTTCATGTAAGTCTCTCCAGGCCTTTCTAAAATCATCTTGTTGGTTGTTTTCTTCAGAACAGTAATATTCCATAATATTCATATACCATAACTTATTCAGCCATTCTCTAACTGATGGGCATCCAACTCATTTTCCAGTTTCTTGCCACAACAAAAAGTGCTGCCAACAAACATTTTTGCACATGTGGGTCCCTTTCTTTGCTTCAAGATCTTTTGGGGATATAAGCCTGCTGGGTCAAATGGTATACACAGTTTGATAACTTTTTGAACATAGTTCCAAATTGCTCTCCAGAATAGCTAAATTTCCCAATTTATTGCTTCCCTTCTAAATTTGCCTGCATTTGTTTTGTTTGTACAAAAACTTTTTAACTTGTTTTAATCAAAATTTCTATTTTGTGATGAATAATGATCTCTAGTTCTTCTTTGGTCACAAATTCCTTTCTCCTGCACAGATCTGAGAGGTAAACCATCCCAGGTTCTTCTAATTTGTTTATACTATCATTCTTTATGTCTAGATCATGAATCCATTTCGACCTTATCTTGTTATATGGTATTAGGTGTGGGTCAATGCTTAATTTCTTCCATACTAGTTTTCCCACATTCCCTCTAACATCCATCCTTATCTTTTTCTTCCATGTTAGCCAATCTGAGAGGTGTGTAGTGGTATCTCAGACTTTTCTTAATTTGCATTTCTCTGATCAATAGAGATTTAGAGCATCTTCTCATGTGATTTGAAATAGTTTTAATTTCTTCCTCTGAAAACTATCTGTTCATATCCTTTGATCATTTTATCAATTGGAGAATGGCTTGGATTCTTATAAATTTGAGCCAATTATCTATATATTTTAGACATGAGGCCTTGACCAGAACCCTTAAATGTAAAAATGATTTCCCAATTTATTGCTTCCCTTCTAATCTTCTCTGCATGTTTTGTTTGCATAATTTTTTATCAAAGCTTTTTATTTACAGAACATATGAGTAATTTTTCTACATTGACCTTTGCAATACTTTCTGTTACAAAATTTCCCTCCTTCCCTTATCCCCTCCCTTAGATGGCAGTTAGTCTAATGCATGTTAAATATGTAAAAATATATGATAAATCCAATATATGTATACATATCTTTACAGTTATCTCGCAGTACAAGAAAAGTCTGATCTAGAAAGAGAAAAAAAACCTAAGAAGGAAAACAAAATTGAGATATCCACGGAAAAAAAAAATCACTGGACAGTCACGAGTAATTGAAAAATTAGAGAGCGTTTAGGTCATCTTAAGAGTAAAAAGTTTGAGGGACTGTATTCGATCCTGGACATAAGAGGTTAGACATTTAATTATGCAGGGAGCTATAAGGAGGAGGAGGAGAAATAGGAGGACTGGGCCTACAATCCCTGAAAGGAGAGTAGTCAGCCAGGGGGACCAGTTATAAAGCGATTGAAACCAAGACATTGAGGGCTTCTCGGTCATCCAATCGCTTACGTAAAGAGGCGAGCGATTCCCTAACGACACCCGACCAATTTGCATAGAAGTAACAAGACTCTCCAAGTGCCATGCATAGTCCGCCTTGCTTCATAAACAGCAAATCTAAGCCACGACGGTTCTGTAACACCACCTCTGCTAGCGAGTCTACTGACTTTTCCATGTGGGAAATAAGACTTTCTAAGGTTTGAATATCTGTATCTACCTGGGAGCTCAGGAGGTTGAAATCCGTGTTCCCTTTAATCAAAGCAGCTGTCCCTATGGCAGCTGATCCTGCAACTCCTATGCCCACTAGCAAGGGAACCAGTATGGGTACTGCACGCTTGGAACAAACCAAGCCAAAATGCTCCTTGGCCCCTTCCTCTGAGTAGAGGAACACCTGAGGCAAGACATGTACCAGGAGGCAAAGTTCAGTATCCTGGTGGAACCGGAGCTCGGAAATGCAAGGAGTTAGTCCTGCAGTACAGGCAAACCAAGTGGCCCGGGGGGCAAAGAGCCAATCGGGAGACTGATCAGCTGGTGAAATTTGTAACTTAGTTTGGCACAGTCTTTTGTAAGGTGATTGGGTCCACTGAAAATTAGGGGAGGCTAGACAAGTAGCATTCCCTTCCACGTCCTGCAAAGTCAGGATGGGCTGGTGTTGATTTCCCCTGCAACGTGGGTCAGGGCCGACATAGGTGTCTGACAGACTCTGTTTCCTAATGGAACTTTCATCGTTGCCCCAGACAGCAGTGGTCCCTAGCCCCACAAAGAATGGCGGTGCTGGGTTAAGACACATCCAGCAAGAGGAGGTTAAGTTAGGACTAGTCTGATTCAAAAAGGAGAAAACGGCATCTAATGTGTTTAACATGGGGGAGGGATCTAAGCCACTAGGGGGTAAGATATGTGGATTAACTTCCTTCCCTAACACCCTATTATGTTGGAGTTTAGCTGACCCATTGTTTAGGCTGCGAGGTCCGAAAGTTGGTGGGGGAGAAGTTAACCTTTCCTCAAGGATGCGATCATTAAGCACGGGATTAGGTCCGATAGGAAGGGAGGGGGCTAGTATGACAGTTTTCTGAAGAGTGAAATAACCCCCATTATCATATCCCTTTGAGTAGACCCGCAGACCCCAGGATTTCCCTGTCTGCCAATAGTCAGCAGTCCAGGTTTTAACATCAAGGGCCATGGGATTACAGGAGCCCACTTTACAGGTTGGATCCTTAGTGCCCACCCGCAGTAGATTGATATTCGGATCCTTGCCATCCTTTCCTAGCCAGCCAGCAATGGTTTCACAGCCCCACTTTGCACAATAGAATTGGTCTTTTCCCTGACATCTCGGGGGTCCGTCTGAGGGGCATACATAGATACTGTGATCCCGGAGAGCCCGCTCATGCTCATCAGGTACCGGAATGCCCTTCCCACACCCTGGATCCGCATTCCATTTCCGGTCATCATTAGACCAGGCCATTGTATTCT
>JAJPUD010008309.1:0-91877 GCA_023553655.1 Myrmecobius fasciatus
GGGGGAAATGATGACAAAACAAAACATTCCCTGGCCTGAACTTATGATCTACTGAGAAGATGCAATAGGCATGTAAACACAAAGTAATTTGAGGAGAGAGGTAGCACTAGTAATTGGGGGGTCTCAGAGAAAACTTCACTCCCCAAAAAGCACCTCAAATAAAATAAAACTTCTGAAAGCTGGAGATAAGGAGGAAATGCATTTCAAGGCATGGAGGTTAACTAGTGCAAATGCATAAAAGAACGTAGAATTTTTAAATTTAGGATAGTCTAATTTGATTGCAACATAAAGTGTTGACAGGGTGTGCTGGTATTTAATACTCAGCTCTTGAGGGAGGTGGGGCGATAATGTATACAGGATACACTTCTAAGCTTAATTTGCACTACTAATATTTTTCCACTTTTATAATCAACAAAACAATAAATCAAATCTTGATCTATAGTTTAGCCAATTTCTGAAGAGTAAATGCACACAGTGAAAATTTTAACAACTATTTCTCCCAAAGTAGTAGAAGCTGAGTCGAACACATCACTGGATCAAGATTGTGGAAGTCCATGGGCAGTCAGGAGGACCTGAGTTCAAAACCAAAATCAGAAACTTGCAAGTCACTTAACCCCAACTGCCTCACAAAAAAAGAATTTAAAAAGATTATGGAAGTCCTTGAAAGCCAGCATAAGCAGCATATTTTATGCTTGAGGCAAAAGGGATGTATGAAAGATTTTTGACCTGGAGAAACTTATACTTTCCAAAAATGTTTGTATCTGTATGGAAAACAGCCTGGCAAAGGAAAGAGATTGGAGATAGGGCAACCACTGAGGACAATATTGCAATGATTCAAGTGAAAAGCAATGAGATCCTAAATTAGGGCAGTAGCTGTGTGCACGGACAGAGAGAATTGGATATGAAAAATATTGCAGTTATAAATGGTGATCAGTTACAGAAAAATTAAGTCAGGATGATTCTGATGAACTTGGATGACAGTGATAATGATGCTACCTTCAAAAGAAATGGAGAAATCTGTGGCAGAGCAGAGTGTTTACATATTGAGGCTGAGATGCTCATAGAACATGCAGATAGAAATCTCCCAGTTCAAAGTTCAGGAATGGAATGTATAAGAGAATCTAAGACTGGATACATAGTTTTGGAAATCATTTATGGATAAAAAATGCCATCTGCATCCAGAGAAAGAACTATGGAGACTGAATATTCATCGAAGCACAGTATTTTCACCTTTTTTTCTTTGTTTGCTTTTCCTTTCTTGTGGCTTTTTCCCTTTTGGTCTGATTTTTCTAGCACAATAGGGAAATATGTTTAAAAGGACTGTATATAATCTGTATCACATTGCCGCAGTCTTGTAGAGTGGGAAGGTAAGGAAAGAAGGGGGGAAACTGTAATACAAAATCTTACAAAAAAATGAATGTTGAGAACAATCTTTACATGTATTTGGAAAAATAAAATACTATTTTTAAAAGAAACCGTCTATGGAGAGATACCAATTGAACCAATGGGAGAGAAGGAATAAGTATTTGATATGCCCCCAAAGAATACTATGAAGTGGCCAAACCAAAGAAGGAGACACAGGAGGATCGTGAAAGCCAATAGAGAAGGAGTTAGTATTCAGGAGAAATGGGTAATTGAAAGTCCCAAAAAAACAGATGCTTTGGACATGTCAAGTCAGATGAGGACAATAAAAGAATCAATGGATTTAGTGGTTTTTCCTTCTCTTCTTTCTAATTATTCCCCACTCCTTCTAACTTTTCTATTCAACTATTTTTTAAAAATCCATTTGTGGTACACTTTTCCCATTTTTCCCTTTTGAGGTTTCTTAAAGAAAGTTGATTTCTAGTTCTAACTCTACAACTATCTTGCTATATGATGTGGGCTAATTCTTTAATGTAGACTTCAATTTACTCATCTGGAGAGAAATGAGATGGGATGAGTGTACAGCTGAAGTCCCTTCCAAGTCTGTAAATCTATCATTTTTCATAAATTCATACCTTGTCCTAGTTCATCTCTTAGGAATTAAAAAATAAGAACTGAGTTCCTTCCATCTCTCTCCCCATTTTTTTATTTTGTTTTGAGTTGTTGTGTTTTTTTTAACTTCAAAAAAGTCTCTAACCCCAAAGTTTGAGAATCACTGTACTGGAAAATGCTATTAAAGATAACCACAACCCTCACTAGATAACCCTATAATGATTCAAATCAAAGTAAACTTCCTGAAACTTAAACTCAGGAAATCCTGTGGCCCAGATAATATGTCAAATGAGATGCTAAAATGTAGCCATGATCACATTTAGAAAGCTCTTCAGTAACTGTTTAATCTAATCCTCCGATCTAGGCATTTGTTTCTCTAAGATACAGTCAGAAGAATTAATTATTCCAAGATGTTAGAACATAAAACAACATAAAGAATAGCAATGGCTATATAGCAGTAGTCGGCAGAAAGTAGTCTGCAGTGTCCTGAATGAAATTATCAGATAACACCTGGTCAGGCAGTCTTAGCCACCAGAGGCAAATCTGATTGCTCCTGGGGATCCCTGAATGCATCAGATGCTTCCAGATTTTGCCTGTTCTCAAAGTGGAAATGAAAAATTAACATTCAGTGGAAATATTAGGAAAATTGTGGGCTGCTTCAGTGGAGGAGGCTGGGCTATCATATGGTCAGCCAAAGAGCGAATCCTGAGGCTGTATGTAGGAAAGAGACCCTCAAGGTTAAGGAGCCAAGGTCAGAGCCAGCAAGAATGGAAACAGGACATGAATTTGCAGGCCAAAAAAAGGGGGCCTTCTATCCATGATTCTCCCAGAAAATTATAATTCAAAAAAGGGACCACAGATACCTGCTTTTTAGCCATCACTTAAAATTTTCATAGTACTCCAAAAGATTCAGCAGCACAGCACAGATACCTGTTACCTCCTTTTCACAGCTGGTGTTTCTTGGCCCCTGTTTTTTCTATTTCCATTTACCACAGACTGCTGCCAGCTACTTCTTTGTCTGGCTTTTGGGGACATCGGCATACTCTCTTAGTAAAGGCAGCATTAACGTTGGAGATAGAAATTCAAAACTGGAAAAAATGGCAAATTTTCTTGAGAGAATCACAAAAAAGTCTTAGACAACTTATGCTGATGGAAGACAATAAGAGGGATCCTGTCATCTTATGGTTTCTGTTGCTTCTTTATACTTACAAAGTTATATCAAAGTAATTTTAAAAACAATTTAAATATTATGTACTCAACCCAAAACTTAGATTGTTCTCAATTTTCTGCATGAAAGTTTTTTTAATTAGCACTGATGATATATGATATATTCATATTTAAAAGAAGAGATGAAATTATGTTCAAGTTGCCTTTCTAAAAATCCACTGGGAAATAAAGCATAGAAATGTCTCCTATCTTCTGTTATTTCCTTGTGCAGAAAGCACATTAGTAATCCACAAGGAAAATTTCTGTCACAGCATTTAATTGAAAACAAATCTGTACATGTTATACACATATCAATCCCACAGCAAACAATAACCTCCCTGACAAAAATGTATCTTTATTCTAGCACCTGGCAATGTTTCTGAATATCCCACATGAATGTTGCATATATACAAAAACCACAATGCTGAAATTCTATACAGCAAATCACTCAAGAACAATTATGCATTTTATTCACAACATTTATAGATTCCCTAGATTGACTTTAAACCTCTTAATTTAGTAAATTGCCTTTACCTTACTTCACTATATATGTGTCCCTGGACAAGTTCCTTTATCTCTGCACCTCAGTTTCCTAATCTGTCAAACTCAACCACTTTATTTCTATGATCCCTTCCAATTTAATATTCTATGGCTTTACCTAACAAAACTATCTCTCTCTACTTCTATTCATCTCAGTCAAAGTCGTCTCTACACTACACTTACTGTCACTCATTCTTCCTACCTACTTTGGTCTTGTCGCTCTTCTAGCCTGGAATATTGTCCCTCCCCTCACTCTACTCTCATCTTCATTCTTCAAAGCCCATCTCAAGGCTCTATTGACAACTCTAGAGCTTTCTCTGAAATGCTCCCTTTTTTTATTACGTATTTAGCAATTGTTATAAATCTTGCAATAACATAGCTTAAAATATAATGAAACATCAGCTACCTGGAACCCTCTGCAAAAGAGTCCCTTCAAACAGCTGAATTTTCCAGAGATGTGAATTTCTCCTAATCCCCCAAACATTTTATTTGAACAATTTTCATATTTAAAAGATTATATGATTCTCCATCTTCATAAGAGTATGCTGAATATATTTTTCTTAATGATTCAAAGTCATCATTCTGAACATCAGTTATTATACTAGGTTATAATATGGTGATAGTCTTTTCTATAATAATGAGGGGTCTACAACTGCTGGACTATAAACAGCTGTGCTTTTGTTTGTTTTTTTGTAGTTTTTCTGTGTTTTCCCTATCAGATTGACACTTCCTGTTATCACTTTGTGCTACCATTAGTTCATCTATCATAACTCTTTCCTCCCTTCTCATTTGCCACTTCTAATTATATTTGCACTTAGAGATCAGAAATCCAAACTTGTTCCAAATGATGTGTAAATAAGAGTAAAAAAGTTACTGAATGAACAATGGGGACTCCCTTATCGGTAAATTATTTAATACATTGTAAGTGGCAGCTGAGCTGATGGCTAGTAATTCTGTACTGTTAAAGTATATAGTAAGTTCAAATCCTCTCTGCCATTTACTACATAGGTGCCATCAGACAAATCCAAACCTCATTTTCCTCATCTGTTTATAACAAAGTGATATATGATCTCTAAGTCATTTCTAAAACCTATGATCTGGCTTAACTCTTTATTATGTTTATTATATATTGCCTTGTAAACAATTTTTTTTCTTTTTTGCTGAGGCAATTGGGGTTAAGTAAGTGACTTGTCCAGGGTCACACAGCTGGGAAGTATTAAGTGTCTGAGACTGGATTTGAACTCAGGTCCTCCTGAATTCAGGACTGGTGCTCTATCCACTGAGCCACTTAGCTGCCCCCTTGTAAACAATTTTGTGGGGGTGGGGAGGTCGTGGCAGGGGAAGGGGAGGGGGAAGGGAAGTATCTTATCTTTCTAACTCAATTTCTTCCAAGGGAAAAATTGCATCTTAGGTTCCCTTTTATATCACTCCTAGTGTACCTAGCACAGTCCTCAGAACAGAACTGGAACTCCATTCATCATGCTGTTTTGATAACTTTTATAAAACATATAAGAGGCACTTAAAGCTGATTTAAACTAATAAAAATCAATATACCTAAAACTTATCATGTAAAATACTTTAAAACACATTTTTAAGAAGGGTTATCTAGCCCTCCTCCAAACTTTTCTATTTCTGCTGAGGAAATTGCCAACTTTACAGTCCCCTAGATTTGGAATCTCAGAATCAGTCCTAATTCTTCCTTCTCCCTCACTTCCCATATCCAACCAATTTCCAAGTCCTGCACAGTTTACTTCCATAATATCTGACATATTCATTTCCTTATCTCCATTTACATATTCACTCTCTTATGTCAGGCCCTTATCACTCTCCCACTGGAATATTGAAGCAGAATTCTAATTGTTTCTTCTGTTTCCATTCTCTCTCCTTACCAATCCATCTTCCATATAGCTGAGAAAATAAAAGATCTAAAGTACAGGTCTAATCATGTCATTCTCTTGCTAGAAAAATCTTCTGAGGATTTCTATTTTCTTTAGGATAAAATGCAAACAGCCTGATGTTTAAAGTTCTTCAAAAGTTGATTCTTCTCTAATTATCATTTTCTTCCTCTTCAAATAATATACACTCATAAACTATTTATTCAACCTACCATACTAGTTAACCACTTCTGAGTTTTTCCATAGGTACATTCCTGGAATATACTTTCTTCTCCTCATCCCAACCTCCTAGACTCTTTGTCTTTCTCACTGGCCCAGTACAGGTACCATTTGCTATTAGAAGTCCTGGTCCCTCCACCTCTCTTCCATCTCAAATGCTTGTGAATATCTGCAGCAATACATAAGATCTTTAATGGTTAGAAGTGCTTTATTCACCTATTTTTTTTTGTTTCCCCAAAGTAGACATTTAACAAATATCTATTGAGTTGAATTGGAAGGAATGAAATGAAAAAATTGCTGATGGCAGCTCAAAAGCTAGATTACAGTTTGACTAGAGCCTTCCTAAACTACCCTGTGGTAGCCTGAGTTTGGTGAGGCAAGTCACTAAAGCTCTTTCTGTTTCAGTTTCCTTATCAGTGAAATGGAGATAATAAAAGCACCTACATAACAGGCTTGTTGTGAGGAACAAATTAGATAATATGTGAAAAAATGCTTAGCAAAACCTAAAAAACTATGTAAGTATTAGTCATTGTTGTTATAAAAGTTGTACTTTGGGGAGCCATGCCTGAGTGACTATTTCATCACTCCTCTAATGTAAATTTTAAAAATCATTTTTATCTACTATGAAAATGTACACAAGTGCCAGAAGCAGATGACTAATGATGGAATATGTGAGAGTTCCACTTTAACCACTCTTTTTAAAATAAATTAATTTCATACTGGTTTTTTGTCTTTATACCACAGTTGTTTCTTACCCTAATCCCTGTAGACAGAATTCTCCCTTATGACCAAGAAAAATAAATAAGCAAAAACATCAACTATAGAGGTTGTGTATAACAAAGTACACAATTCAATGTTATATCCTAATTGTCCCCTAACTCTTAGCTAGGAAGGGAAAGGTATCCTTCATTATCTTTTCTCTGGGACCTTCATTGGCCGAACCACTACTTTCAAGCAACTAAAGGCAATTTGAACAAAGATGTGAACTCTCTCACAAAGAGCCACCAATCATAACTACTAAAACTTGAAGAGGCTTCAGGATCTGAGGCTTTAGGTGTTTCTAACAGTTGGCAGTTCAAACACAAAAAATGTGGAACGATCTTACTGAAATTTAATAAGTCCTGAAAAAAAAAGTGAAATTCTCCAGATTTCTAATTTTAACCAAAATACAGGAAGAGGGAAAAAAGAGTAATCTGTGTCTTGCCAGAAGCTCTGGATCCATTCCTGAATATTTGAAAGCCTGAGTTCACAATCAATGAGATAAATGTATTCAAAAATCTAAAAAGGGATTATGGAGAGCCCAGATTGAATAATAAAGGAGCCAGATAGAATTTATGAGGCACATGAAGTCATTCACACTAATGCAAGCAATTTGAAGTTCAAAGAGTTCTGGAGCAATCAATACTGTGGTTAGAGATTAAAGTCTCTGGATGATTTTGCTAAGAGTAATATGAAATTAAGCATAAAATCTACACAGCCACATACAGTGGGATTTAAACTCTGTCCTCTTCACCTGAGGAGAGTTAAAGATAAGAGGAAGCAAAGATGAGGACATCTGGTAGGAAGGAATTGAGAATAAACTATGGATCTGGTCAATCTGAGCTCATTGTGAAAGCATGAGATTATCTGAAAGTCCTGCCTCCTCCTGAAAAGAACCACACTTTTACACCTCACTTATCTGTGGGGACTGTAGGGCTCTTACAGTTGTGAGTTCAAATAAGAGTAAATTCTTTATTAATTTGCGTTTAATAATTTTTTGTTTTCAAACTTGACCTGGGATTTCTACAGTGTAGGGCAAGGCATTTTCTCTATTAGGAGCACTGAAAGTAGTGTCAAATTCAAAGGCAAACAGGAGCCATCAACTCATACTGAAGGATCCCTGTGGGCTGCATATTGACTCAGAAAACCACATATGAACATTATGTTCTATTATGTTTTTTATATATTTTGCTAAATATTTCCCAACATTTCCCATTTTATTCAGCTTCAGGCCATATTTGCAATTATTGGATGCAGTGTGGTCAGTCTACCCCCCTTTGTGTTTAACACTTCTGGTCTAGGATACTGAGAAGGAGAGTGACTTGCCCAATATGTGTTAAGGGTGGGCTTTGAACCCAAGTCTTCAACTATTCTGCCAGCTGCCTCGCCGTGGATAGAGCATCTGGGCTTTTGCCATTTACTAAAGGACTAGATTCATCTTTGGGGAAATGGACTCTTGGAGAGCAGGATGGAAAAAGGCAAATGTTTGGTTCCTAGTGAACATAGCTTTTCTCTAGTGAGGAGAGGCAACAGGGAATGGACTTGCATGGTATCGGCTTAGATCTAAATTAAGGGTCAGAGGTAACTCTGACAAGGAAGAGTTGTGAGACCTTGGAGTATTGCCAAGGGAGCTTGTGAAATTTTCTTCTCTTGAGGTTTGAAAGAGACAACTGTCTCTCTGAGGTTATGATAGTCCTGTTCTGCCTGGAAATCCTAAAATACTGCGCTTATTAACCGGAATTCCCCTTCAGACATTAATATGTCTTTTCCTTCACCATTTGTTGTTCAGTCGTTTAAGTTGATTCCGTTTATATAGCAGAGATTATAATAATAATAACAATAATAGCACATATTTGTAGCTAGAGACAAATGCACATCATTTTTTCATATTGTTTCATGTGATCCTCACATGGTAGATAGTATAAACATTATTTGGCCCATTTTATAGATGAAGGAAACAAGGATCAGAATATTTAAACATTTTGACCAAGATCATACAGCTAGAAAGTCTGGAGGCCAGAATCAAACCCAAGATCTCTGACTTCACATTTGTCACTCTTTTTACTACACTCCAGTTAAGACCCTATTTTCTTCTGAGAGTTATTTTGAAGTATCCTGGGTCAGAAGAAATTAGTCCTTACGTTTTCACTCCATTAAACAAAACCACTAATGTTAAACTGTGTTCTAATTAAATTACTGCTGAGACTTTAAGGAGTCATAAAGACAAAAACAAAATAAATTACTAAATAACTGCAAAGGTTTTCCCTGGACCTCTTCCAGCACTACAGTGATCCTAATTCATGTGCTTTATTGTGCAAACAATAACTTGGGCAAAGTTAGAAAACATTACTATGGATTATACACTCTAATTCTTTTTCATGATAGGAAATGTGAACAACTGGGTTTCAGGCCAAAAGGGAACAGATCCAATCTTGATAAGTACATAAAACTTCACTAATTCAGATTCACTGGGGAAGGTTCAAGACTAATCTCAATTAGTAAAGTTCTGAAACAAAGAGATAGAATATTATTTTCAAGATGAGTCTTCCTGACCCCAGGCCTGGCAAAGGACTTGTCCACACCTCCATCAGTTCCAGAAATAGAATGTGAATTGAATTCTTCCTAATTTCAGGTCCAGCACTCTGCCCATGATGCCATGTTGCTACTTGTCCTAGGTACCACTATGAGGGGCTTTATACTTATTCCAGCAATTTTGCCACAGATTAATTTCATTTCAGAACACCTTTTCTGAAAATTAGCTTCCAGAAAAAATACCATTTCATTACTTTATAGCATAGCTTCCTGAATTCAAATCTGGCCTCAAATACTTAGTAGCGGTGTGACATTTAATCTTGTTTGCCTCAGTTTCTTCATCTGTAAAATAAACTAGAGAATGAAATGACAAATTAGTCTAATATTTCTGCCAAGAAAACCCCAAATGGGGGATGAGTAAAAAAAGAAACCACCAAACAAAATTAATTTGACACATTTTCTTAATGAGTGAAGTTGAGTGAATGAAGTTTTTATGAATGACCACTAAATTAGTGCAGTCTTAGAGAAAAGCTATATTGGCGGCCAAAAATCTCCATGTTTCAGCTCAACAAGCATTTCTTAAATACTTTCTATGTGCCAGGCACTGTGCTAGGTGCTGAAGATTCAAAGACAAAACAATTTCCAGTTTTCAAAGTACTTACATTCTCAGGAAGGATGGGATTGGGGGGTAACAGGGAGAAGGGGAGGTATATAACATATGTATAAACAATTCAAGGGAGGAAATCTGGAAAAGTTTTGAGAAAGAAGTGATAGTACAAGGGCTCTGATGAAAGCTGAAGTTGAAGAGGGAGTGTTTGTTAATTGTCATCGTGAAACATGGTGGAATGAGATGGAATATCTAACTCTGAAAACAATCAGTAGTCTAGTTGGACTGGAATGTGGAGGCCATGAAGGGCATGGATGTGAAATAAGTTAGGAAAGGTAGGTAAGTAGGAGCCACAGAATTGGATTCCAGGCTAAAAGTTTATATTTCATTAGTAGGTCAATAAAAGTTTATCAAGTATATGTAAATATCATGCTATGTATATTTTATGATATATGTATATTTATATTACTCTATGTGATGTGTTTATATATAATGTATATTTTGTGATATATATTATACTACATATGTATTTTATGATATATATTTGTATTTATATTACTATATGATGTATTATAGAATGTATAATGTAATATATAATTATACACAATATAATATAATAGAAGTAATTAAGGAAACATAAGATATTTAGAGGAATTGGCAAAGGCTTCTGAAAAAAGATAGGATTTTAGCTGAGTCTTAAAAAAAGCCAGGGAAGTCAGGAGGAGAAAATGCATTCCAGATATGAGAAATAGTTTTAAAAAAATGCTTAAAGTTCAGAGATGGACTGTGGTGTTCATGGAACAACCAAGAGGCCGATGTCACTGGATCCAAGAGTATATGGCAAGGAGTAAGGTATAAGAAGACTGGAAGGGTAGAGAGGGACTAGATTATATGGAGCTTTGAATGACACACACAGCATCTTGTGTTTGATTCTAGAGGGCAGGGAGCCACTGGAATTAGAGCTACACTTTAGGAAAATCACTTTGCTGGAGAAATGGAGGATGATCTGGAGTACAGAGAAATCTGAGCCAGCAGGTGGGTAGCATTTGCCCAGGGTAACATAATGTTAGAATATTGCAATGATAATATATATGTGATAGACCAGAGTTTGATTTGCATATCTGGAAGTGCAAAGTAAAGGGGAAAATGCATGTACTCACTTCTAGCAAGAGTCCCCCTTCTGGCATGGCAATTCCAGTGGGGAGGTGATCTTCTTTCACTGGGTGGTCGCCATGGGTCCTTAAGTGTTGCTCCTGAATAGCTGTTAGAGAAGAGAAGGAGCAATATGTCAATGATTTCGATCAATTCATCTTCCCTGTCTTGGGTCCAAGAAAGTGAACCAGGGTAAAATGATTTTCTCAGTAATCCAGTAATGTAAACATTGTTTTTATTGAGTGATATTTTTCCACTGTTATCCTCTTCATCAAAAAATAAGGCAAACAAATGAATAGGTACAGGAAAACTCAAGGAAAAAACATCATGTTACCAAATCCTTGCAGTTTATATAATTCAACCCAGTTAGTATTGGCTCACAGTCAGCAACCAAAGGAAGACAGGACGACCCAATATTTAACTAAGTTTGATTCAGTTTGTCTTAGAAAACTTTAGTTGGTCCAGTGCACTACATTTTAACATTGTTTCTTAAAGCTGCAATTTTTATTTCCATGATTCTTATCACATATCACTACCCAAAGTATGCCATCCTAGGCTGCAGAAAATTTTAAAGTTTTTGTACATTAAATCACATAAAGACACACAAGAAAAAATTTCTTTTGATTCTCAACACCAATGGAAAATTGGGATTAATTTACCCAATACAGTTATAACTCAAACACTATTTTTGTGTGGTGATAAAACTTGTATCAAAAGGTGAGACTCCCATTCCAATTTATCAGAGTATCATTCAGTTGGTCAGTCAAGCATTTACAAAGCACTCACTATTTGCTAGTGATTAAGGTAAAAAGAAAGGCAAAACCCACTTCTGCCGTCAGAGAGTTCACATTCTAGTGAGGAAATTAATACACAAATACGCAAATAGCCCTGTTAATACATGATATGCCTATGATATAAAAATGGAAGATAATTTTCAAAGGGAAGAGGACCTCGAAACATCTCCTGCAAAAGATGGCAAGATCTGAGATATATTGAAAAAAAAATCAAGAAAGCCAGGAAGTAGGTCCAGGGAGAGTCTTCAGGAATTGGAAAAAGCCAGGAAAAAGGCAAAGATGGAAGATGTACTGTTGAATATGAGATCTACCAAGTAGGCCTGTGTAACCAATTATGGAGTGTGTGAAAGTAGAATAAAAGAACTATAAAAGGAGAAGGGGGCCAGGATGTGAAGGGCTCTAAACACAAACAGGATCTTACATTTGTTCCTAGAAGTAAAAGGGGCACGAACAGACTAACAAAAAAGCTATTGCAATAGTACAGAGCTGAGGCGATGAGGACTTGTACCAGGGAAGCAATTGTAAAAAGGTGAGATTGATAGGTGTGCATATGAATTTGTACATGTCTATATGTGTATATCCATGCATGTACACATACACATTTATCTACTCTGATATGCATGTGCACATATACAATGTAAACGTAGCAACAGTGACTTAACAACTGGTTAGATATGGGGGGCTAGTGTGAGAATGACTTAGAAATCACCAAAGTTATAATCCTGAAACCTGGAAGGGTGATGGTCCCTCCAAAAGAAGGGAGTTGAGAAGAAGGAAAAATGTGAGGATAAAAAAAGTATGATTTCTTTTGGGGAATTAGAGATACCCCTGGGGTGTCCAATTTGAGACGTCCAAAATATGGGAAGCTGGACTTCAGAAGAGAGAAGAGAACTAGATATATAGCTCTGGGTATAACTGACCTAAAGATGACAGTGAGATCACCAAGCCAGTGGCGCCTGCCTCCTGGCCATTTCCCAAACAAGACACTGAATCTGGGCATTTCATTCAACTGTCCCCATGGAAAAGTGTATACAGAGAGAAGAAAAATGGTACAAAGAGAGAGAAGAGAGTCCAGAACAGGGTCTTAGGGGAATGAACATGGTCTGGAGGTAGAGCCAGCAAAGGAGACCCATACAGAGCAGTCAGAGAGGTAGGAGATCCAGGAGTGCATAGTTTTCATGAAAATCTAGAAAGGAGAGAATAATCAGAAGGCCACTGACAACATCAAAGGTAAAGAGTCAAAGGACAAAGGTCTTAATGTGATAATTCTCAATTCAGAGAGAAAGTATGGTACAGTGGACAGGACGCTGGATTCAGAATCAAGAGGTACTTAAATTCTCTGGTCCTCAGTTTCCTTATCTGTAAAATGGGGACAATAATACTACCCTATAGAGCTGTTATGAAGAACAAATCAGATAAAACACTTTAAAAGCACTATATAAATATCAACTGTTATTATGATTATAATAATAATAATAACATTCACACTGTGCTTTAAGATTTGTTGGGCAGTTAGGTGTCCCATTGGATAGAATATCAGAACTTGAATCAGGAAGACCTGATTGTATACATCACTTCGAATTACTAATTATGTGATCTGGGGCAGGTCATTTAACCCAGTTTGCCTCAGTTTCTTCACATCTGTAAATATAAGCTGGAGAAGGACATGGCAAATCACTCCAGTATCTTTGCCAAGAGTTAGCACAAATGAAATGACTAAACAACAAGAGAAAATACCAATTATATAACAAGGACAAATGCCAACTTGTTAATATCTGGATCTCTTTTTCTCCTAATTCAGGACATGCCATAATGGCATATATGGGGTCCAAGAGGGACTCTACCAACTTCTCTTGACTACAAGTTTATCTTAGAATTTATTAGCATAGGTGCTTGCAAGGTGTTCTAAAGATTTAAAAAAAGGAAGTCTTGATAAATACATAAATAGTGAGTGAGAAAATATCCATGAATTTATTTCATAGGCAACTGGAGTTAAGGGAGTAGCTAGTTAAGTGTCTGAGGGCAAATTTGAACTCTGGGCTTCATGATTCCAGGGCCAGTAATCTATCCACTGTACCACTTAACTACCCCTTATAACCATGTATTTATGAATTAAAACAATTCCTTTTGTGCTTAGTAGTTACTCCTATGAATTTATCAGTTACTGCTAGTTTCTGTCTGTACCTTACTTCCTCTCTCTGCTGAAGGGGCCCAAATCTGATCAAACCACCTCAAACACTTTAAAAATGTCTTTTCTTACAAGTACCTGAATTAGGTAATTCAAGTAATATTTGTTGGCCTCACTGGAAATGTGAAAAAACTGAGGTTTCAAGGAGTTATACAATTTTTCTGAAGTCCACACATAGCTAGTTAAGTATTAAAGTCTGCACTGCAGACTCCAAATTCAATGCTCTTTCCACTACACCATATAGCTCCTCATAATTTCTATAGTCTCTCATAATTTCACAATCTCTATGATCCAGATATGCCGGAAATGACCTAGACCAGTTTTCAAAAGCTAGTTGTTAAATTTTCAGTGTGAACATTTGCACCTTGGAAACTGGTAAAAGCTAAAAATCAAATCTTGATTTATAATTCTGTTGATTATCTAGGATTTTAGAAAGTGATACAGAAAATGTTAATAACTAAGGTTAAACTTAAAATAAATGTTTTGAGTACATTTTTTAAAGAAAGCTGGTTGTTAAACATTTACCAGCATCGCTACTGTTTATAATTAAGAGAAAGGGAAACAATGAGCAAGTTGTCATAGAAAAGTTAAGACCCAAAGCATGGAAGTAGTACAAGGTCCTTAGTTGCAAATGCTATTAGAGCTGAGGAAAATGCCAAGAGTTTTAATACTAAAATAAAGTCAAAGGAAATATCAAGGCATGTCTTTAACCAAGATAATTTAAAGCCTATAATTCTATAACAGAAAGTCTAATTTTGAAAGGAGAGTTTTTCCCCTTTGTATTGAATTAATTCTGCCTTCCAACTTATTTCTAATTTTTCAATGTGTTGCCAATTGAATCATTTTGTTATTATTGTTCAATCATTTCAGCAGTGTTCAACTCTCCATAATCCCATTTTGGATAGTGTGTGTGTGTGTGTGTGTGTGTGTGTGTGTGTGTGTGTGTATGTGTGTGTGTTTTGGAGGGGAAAAGGTGGCAAAGATACTGCTGTAATGGTTGTCTATTTCCTTCTCCAGCTCATTTTATGGAGGACGAAATTGGGAGAAGCAGAGTTAAGTGACTCGTCCAGGGTCACACAACTAGTGTCTAAGGCCATGTTTGAAATCAAGAAGATGAGTCTTCATGATTCCAAGCCCAGTGCTCTATGTACTATGTCACCTAATTGTCCAAGTGTAATCTTGTAATCTATGAACTCGAAATTGGGAGTTACTTAAATTCTCTGTTCCTCAGTTTCCTTATATGTAAAATGGGGACAATAATACTACCCTTACTATGCATAGATTGAGAGCTGGAAGAGACTTTAGAAGACCACTCGATCCATCTTCATGGATGAGGTACTGAGGTTAAAGAATCTACCTAAAATCACTCAGTTACTAAGTGTCTGAAGCTAGTTTTCCCAAATCCAAGTTCAATACTTTGTTCATTTTTCCTGGATAGAGAACTGAGTCTGAAGTCAGGAAGACCTGAGTTCAAATATGATCTCAGACACATATTAGCTGTGTGATACAACCTTTGATTGAATCAATCTCCTCAACAGTAAAATCTGGATAATTATAGCACCAACTTCATAGGGTTTTTTAAGGATCAAATAAGTATATAGATATAAAAGTGCTTAGCACGATGGCTGACACAAGAGTAGACATTATATAAATGCTTGTTCCCATGCCTTCCCCTTCCTTTTAGCCACATTACCCCTCAAGTTTTCTTCCAAAAATTCCAAAGATACTTCAAATATTTGTGGACATTGATTATGTACCCACTAAATCTTTTCTCTCAACTATTAAGTTCCAATTCTCTCAATTGATATGTTTTTAGCCTTCATCTTTCTGTTGTCCTTTTCCTAACATGATCTTTGCCTGATAATCAGAAATGAATGTAAGACTCTAAATGTGGACCAGGGCGGAGTGCAGTAGACATATCACATCTTTCATTCTGGACACTATGAGACCAAAAATGCCATACGATTTTTTGATCTCCATATCACACCACTGACCCATATCATATTCTTGGTCCACTTAAACTCCCAGTCTCTGATTCCTCTGAGGTGCTTGCTAGTTATATTAACTCTATTCTGCATTTGTGCAGTTCATTCATTAGATCTGTACATTTTTTACATTAAATTCTTTTTAGATTTGGTCCACTACTCTAATTCTCTTTGGATACCAGTCCTTTCATCCAAAGAATTAGTGATCCCAATTTAGTGTCATCTAGAAATTTGATAAATTTATAATCGAAAGCATGATCTAAAACTTTGAATTAGATTCTTGAAGAGATTACAGCTCTGTAGCACTGCTACAAGACTCTCTTCCCAAGATACCTATGTCCACTACTTCCTTTCTATCTTGACTCTTCTCTCAGAACTAAATTGGCCAATATCAGAAGCACCAGTTTCAGAAGCTCTCCTATTCCAGTACCAGTTATTTTAATTATTAATTAGGAAGGAATTGGAGGCAATTGCCTCCCCCTAAAGAATGAGGGAGTTGTGGCTACAGTTGAATGCTGGGATACAACCTATCAATACTGTCACAGTACTGTAGGCAAATGTCAATAACAAACTCTTAAGTTGGCCTATGGAGGGATTCATCTTACCATTGTATTCAATGTGGCAACATAGAGGTCCACTCTCAATATACTTGCCCTGGACAGTAGTTCTTTTCATTGACATAGCAAATCTTAGCCCAAGAGTTCCTTCTTCTCCAGTTGCACTAGATATGCAATACTGATGCTTCTAATGACCATGTCTACATCTGCTAAGGATTTCAATCAATTTCAAATCTATCATTCAGTTTGCATCTTTCTACCTTTTCCAAGAAGTTGTAAGAAGAGACTGTCAAATGCCTTCCTGAAATCTAGCTATACTGTGTCTACAAAATTCCCCTATTAGTCTCATTATACAAGCAAGATGAGTGTATTTAGCCTGGTATGACTCATTTTTAATGAAACCACAATGGGCTGTAGTAATCACCATTTCTTCTTTTTTTAAAAAAAATAACTTTTATTGATATTTTTGTATTTATATAACCTAAATTTTCCTCTCCCAGAGAGCCATTCAAAATAACCAATAATTTACCCATTTCTCTTTCACAAGTCACAAACCACTCCTTCAAAAACATGTTCTTATTTTTTTCCCCAGGAATAAATGTCAAAGAGGAGAGGACAGCATCTACCCATCTTCAATGTTATTTCATCTCCCTTGCTCTCCATGATTAATAAAAATAAATAATAATGATTAGCCTTTAGATAGTGCTTTTAGGTGCGCAGAATACTTTACAAAAATCTCTATCCTATAAGATAGGGGCTATTAATGCCTCCATTTTACAGATAAGAAAACATTAAGTGACTTATCTAGGGTCACACAGCTAGTAAATATCTAAGGTGAGGTAGGATTTAAATTAAGATTTTCCTTACTCCCACTCCTATACTCTGTCACCCAGCTACCTAATTGGACCCCTCACAGTATTAGTGTCAAACTCAAACAGAAAAAACCCCTGATCCCTACAGCCACAAATTGACTTAGAAAGACACAAAATAGCAGTAATTTTATTTTCCCTTTATTTTTTTATTTCCCAATTAAATTTTAATCTGGATCAGTTACAATAAAGAAGTTGCCTGCTTTTTGTAATCCATAGGCCCCAAGTTTAATACTGCCTATTTAGAGCATCTGGCATTTGCATCTGCTATGTCTTAGGCTGTGATTCATCCACACTCTATGGCTTGAATTCATCAAGAGCAGTTAAATATTATCCTTTGACTATTTGACACATATAGTGGCCTTTTCTCAGCCCCCAAACTTCTCATCCACTTCTGCAGAATTCTGCTCCTGGATATTCTTCCCCTCTCTGGGTTTCTGTGATTTCTCTTGGTTATCTGATGCACTATGAGCCATATCATGTCTCGTGCTACATATATGTGCTCCCCAAAAACCATTCTATAGTATAGTCAAACTGGACTTTGGGGTATTTCTTATACGATCTGCCATTTCCTTTCTCCATGTCTTTGCTTTAGCTGTTCCCTCAGTCTGGAATGCACTCCCTCCTCATCTATGTGTCTTGCACTCCCTACTTTCCTTCAAAAATTTAGCATCTATGTGAAATCCCTCCCAATCCTCCCAGTCATTAATGGTCTTCCCACAACTCTGCCATCCAAAATTACCTTCTATTTTATGTATTTCTGTATATATACATATGTATATGTATCTAGATAGATCTATATGTATTCAAACATATAGATACACATGTATACATAATGTCTCTCCTGAGAGAATGCTGCAGCTCTCTGAGTTGCAATCCTTTGTCCCAGTGCCTAGGATAGTGTATTGTCCTTAATAAATGTTTATTGACTGATTATTAATGTTCACCTTTCTTGGGGTTCAATTATCTATTAATAACTTTTTTTTTGTTTTTTTTTCCTTTCCAAGCTATAAATTGTTCTTACAGAATTATGTAATTTCAAAGTTGGAATCAACTTCAGAGGCTATTTAGTCCAGCTCTTCTCCTTAGTAAGCAAAACACAAGTAATATGCTGCTTCTCTCCACTGTTGATTACTATGTTCTTTTTTAACCTAAGCCTATCCCTTCCTTCTTTTTCTTCCTCTCATCCCCTAAAAGCTCCTCTTTTATTCTGATCATTTGTCACAAGGCTCTACTCTTACTGGGCTTATATCTTCCTGGGCTTTGTCTTACAAGACTGTGCCCTGTGATGATAATAATATAATATAATAATAACATAACAGTGATAATAGTATAACATGATAATAACATGAAAATGTTATTTATGAGTCTGTGAGATGGGTTTGAATTTGAAAGAAGGAATCTGTGCATTTGGAATATATTGTTTTTATCAAATTATCCACTAGCATGGGGCCTTATGAAATCCAGAGGGAAAAAAGGAAATTTGGCTTTAGGGAAATTTATGTTGATTAGCATGATGTGTCTTATTTTTTTCTGCACTGATGCCATGATAAGGTAATTGAGATTGCAAAAGGCAAACTCCTAGTGATGTTCATCTCCACATTACTAGTTCATGTGGTTTCTACTCATCAAAGAGACTGTCACTGACATGATCAATGTAATATGCCCCTATTGCAACAGAGTACTTTGAATAACCAGCTGTATGTTCCAGAAATAAAGATAGCTCTTTTATGAGCACATTATCCTATTCTAAAGAGGCTTCTAAATAACCTCTCAGTAAAATGGAAATGGACATGATAAAAGTCCAAGGGGAATGGCCTAGTTGCTATTACTTGAACGTAACATTCCATCTAGCGTAACTGAGCCTTTCCATAGGCTGTGTCCTCCAAGCTTGAAATGTACTCCACATCAAGGTCTCTTCGAATATTTAACTTTCTTCCAGGTCTGACTCAGGTGCTACTTCATATGGAAACTTTGAGGGTTTGGGTTTTTCATTTTTGTCTTATATCTACCTTCTATATAGTAGATAATTAATACATGTTGACTGAGTTGAATACTAAGTCATATTTATATAGTACTTTACAAGATATTCAAAATGATTTCTTTAAAACAGCCCTATAGGTACATAGTGTAATTCTTTTCCTTATATCATAAATAAGAAAATAAGTCCTTTAAAATCAAAGCTTTTCAAAGAATTCCATGTGCATCCACAATAGTCTCTATAGATGTCACCTTATTTTTTTTCCTACTCAGAATAATTGCTTGCTTGGGATCGTTTAAGATACTGTTGCTAAAAACTTCTCTTGAGTTGACTTCCTTTTCCATCTCTAGTCATAAAATCCTACCAGTCTTTTTCTTAAACTCTTTGAAAGTCTAGTCTACTGACATCAAAGTTACAGATCACATCACACCAAGCATTCCTCTCTTTTTTTAACTGTGAACATTAAGATGTTAAGAACATTAAGGTGCTCACTTTATTTCCTTACTCTCTATTATTTTTATTTTGGCAACCAATTCCTTCTTATTTTTCAGAACCAGGATCAGAAGAGAAGCTACCATCATTCCTTCTTCTATCTTCCCAAAAGTGAAAATATTAATGAAGCAAATCAAAAATTTATCACAAGTTCTGCTTTGAAGAGAGATACCTCTACATGGTATCAGTTTCCCCAATTTATCTGATGTATGTTACATTCAGTACAAATCTTCTTTGGCTTTCTATCCTATAGGGCATGCCAGAATATCAACAGCTTTTGATTTATGGCATAACGCCAATGATTGCTTTTATTCTTTCTGAATCTTCAATTTTAGTATAAAATGAAACTCCACTCCTCCCCTTGGATCAATGCTATGATTCACAACCTTCTATCTACTCCATCTTTACCTAACTTTTTTTTCTTACTTCTCCTTTCTATTTAGCAGTAGATGGCAGGAGGAAAATTGACAAATCTTGAATGGAAAGAAATGGTCAAAATGGATGCATATGTCTTCCTTCTGCAGTCCCTCTTCTTTCCCCTAAATATATCCCTACCTCTGGAGAAAATATGAATATGCAAGTGCATGACTATGATACTATTGCTTGGATCATGAATGCAATAGAATATCTTTCTGATCCCTCAAATCCCAACATTAGAAGGGCTATCTAGTCCAAACTTGTAATTGAAAATGAATCCTTTCTACAACATAACTGACAAGTGTTCATGCAGATTTTGCTTAAATACTTCAAGTGAATAGGAACTTGCCAATTCCTGAAGCAATTCATTCCATTTTGGATTGGTTTTAATTTTCCTGACATCAAGCCTAAATGCAGCTCCTTGCATCTTCTAGTCATTGCTCCTCTGCATCCACAGAGCCCCCCTCCCCGCTCAGGGCCTTGTACCTAGTAGGCACTTGATAAATGTTTCCTGAATTGAATTGAATTAGCTAAATCGAGAGAAGCTTTGAGGGTTTATAATTATATGAGAAATTTTCCAAAGGAAGTGGTCAAAGGCTCATCACCTCAAAACTAGACTTAAGACTCAGTACAGAGGGATGGAAAGGGAAAGAAAGACCAGATGACCTAATAGGCCTTTATTTTTTCCATAACTCCATTACTTTTGAATCCCAAGAGCTACAGTGAACATATATAAAAGCTCTGACATTTTTAGACAAATTGGAAACTCCTCAATGCTGGAAATATTAAAGTCTCCATTATTTTTTAAACCCTGGAATAGAAATAGGGCAGCTCAATCTTACATATATATATAAAACATTAGTATTATTGCTCCAAAATTCTGAGCAAATATGTAAAATGTTTCCCCAAATCATGTCTAAAATAAGTTCATGTTAGTGCATTGGTCCAGGAACTAAATGACTTCCATCTGCTCAGGAATGAGTTACAGCTTCAGGTATAGTAAAATTGAATCCCACCTGACAGCTCTCAGTCAACACCTCAATCTGCTATTGTTCACTGACCAACCTGGAGAGTGAAAAGCTACCTTTGACTAGTGAAACAAGAATACATGGAATGAATGGGAAATTCCATTTAATTTAGGAACACTGTGATTTAACTCTTTGCAGATAGTGCCACTGTACACCAAAGATTGACCATGGACATGAGACAGGGGACTTAGAAGAGGCATGACCTTAGAAAAGGTGGAGAAAATACATCTCTCCCTTCTTTTAAAAGGGTTTTTAAATTAAGCATTTTTAAAAAATTATACACTTGAATTTGATAGTCATCAACAAACAATAATATTTCCATATACAATGTTTGGAAGAGAACTTTAATATAAAACTCTGATCATACCATGTACAGCTTGAATTTTTAAAATTATAGCAGCTTTAACATGGCAAAACCAATACTGCCTTTGTGTATACTTCTCTGAACTTCCTTTTACCCCTTCTGTTTATTTTTTACATGTTTCATTAACAGTTTTTTCCCCATTTTTTGCATCACTCACTATCTCAATTCACCACTCCAAAATACTACTTAAACCCTCTCTTAATAAAATTTCTTTTCCTTTTTTGCTAGAAATAGGGGTATATGAGCATGGAATAATCCAGATAGTCTGTCAGCTAATAAATATTTATTAAGAGCCTACTATGTGCCAGGCATTGTGCTAACTGCTTGAGGATACAAGAAAGGCAAGATAGTCCCTGCACTCAAGGAGCTCAGTTGCAATGAGAAAGACAATATGCAAATAATTATATGCAAACAAACTATAAATAGGATAAATATTTGAAATAGGGAATATAGTAGAATTAAAGGGGATTGGGAAAGACTTCCTATACAACCTGAGATTTTTGCTAAGACTTGAAGAAACCAAGAAGCAGAGATAAAGAGAAGAACTTTCAAGACATGAGGGAGAAAGTGCCCAGAGTTAGGAAGTAGAGAATCTTATTCAAGGAACAATAAGGAAGCCAGTATCACTGAAATGAAAACTAGTTTAAGGGAATGAGTGAGGAGTAGAGGTGACAAGGAAATTAAGAAAAGGATAAGGTTTTAGAGGAAAGATAGCATTTGTTTTTGGACATGCTGAGTTTAAGATGTCTATAAGACATTTAATTTAATATGCCCAATTGGCAATTTGGAGATATGAGACTAGAATTCAGGAGAGATGTTAGAACTGGGAAGATGGATCTCATAATCATTTGCCTAGAGGTAATAATAGAAATCACGGAAGCTGATGAGGTCACCAAATAAGACTTTAGAGGGACAGGAAAGCCCAGGTCAGAGCTTTGCAGGACACTCACAATTAGCAGTCGTGACCTAGATGAAAATCCAGCAAAGAAACTTTGCTGAGAAGGAATGGTCAGACAGCTAAGAAGAGAACCAGGAAAGAGCAAATGTCATAAAACCTAAAGAGAAGGTACTCGATCAGAGGTGTCAAGAAGAGGGATTGAGAAAAGGACATAGGATTTGGCAAAGAAGAGAGCACTAGCAATTCTGAAGAGAGCCCTTTCAGTTGTAAGCTCTTGACATCAGAGAACGGCCATCTAATTCTTTTGTAATCCCCCCCAACACTCAACATCCTGGCCATGTGCTGAAGAGACTTAGAAAATTTATGAGTCCAACAGCATTAGGGAGAGAGACTAAAATATAACAAGGCAAAGGCATTCGAGTCTCATTAGGGGAAAAAACTTCATTGTTGCTGAAGACGAAAAAAATTCTCATGGGGAACCAAGGAGTGTTCCTTTTTTACTTCCTACATTATTTAAAATGCCACTTGAGTGTTCTCTAAATTTAAACTCCCCAGGATTCAAGTTTAGTTTACAAAAGACAAAAATGTTTTCCTGATTAAAAAACAAAAGCCACCTGAGAACAGGTCCACTGGGTTTCCTGACCCACAAGGACTTGGACAAAGGAAGCAGGAGGTGACTGTTTTGAAGATCAGGACCTATAAATCAATTTTGACACTGACATTTCTGCCACAATAGTGTATACCATTCATACAGCAAATACCTGTGTTCTAAGGACCTTTAAGCACTTTGTAAATATGGAGCCTGATTCTTTGCCTCAGGTGGTTCTGCTTTCTCTGCCATCAATGTGAAGAAAGGAGTGATTCTTCCTTAGTATCCTCAAAATATCCCCAGGAAAAGGAATGAATGGTCAATGTGCAGGAAAAGTGGGCTCAGGGGGCAAGTGGCTCTCTAATCATTCTTTCACATGCCAATCTACAAACACATCGTTTTTGCCCAGACCTGCAATTTAATAAATATATGGAATTCCCAATGAGGAAATCCCTTCTACCAATGCAGTTTGACAACTGTTTTGCTGCTATAATTTTAGAGAATTGTGTATGGCACTGAGAAATTGAGTGATACCCAGGGCAGCAAATCAGCATTTGCCAGAAGCAAGACTTGACCCCAGCTATAGGCCCAGATTATATCCATTTTGTCACATCACCTTTTGATATATATACACACACATACATTCATACGTATGTTTGTGTACATCCATGCACACAGTAATTAACTAATGTTTATGTTAACTAATGTTGTATAAAAATACACAAATGGAGGTAAAATGGAAAATTCCTTTCATCCACAAATAAATCTCATTTACTTTCAACAGAATGTGAACAATCATTGCTTACTTTAGGTCAATTTATGAGAGTGTTTTACTAAATATGTTATAGAATAGAGAAGACTCCTCTCAAAAAATCTACTTTCTAATGATAATGAGATCCATAAACAAACTGAAATGCATAGTAAGAAGAGAAATATTTGCAGATGGTTAGCTTTCTAAGGAATTCTCTCCCTTTTTCTTGTAGGAATGTTTAGCTACTGGCACACAGAAAAGTGGTCCCAGAAGTTTAAGATCATAAATCTCAAGCCAGAGTCACTTTCATCATCTAGTCTAATAACCTCATTTTACAGATATGGAAATTGAGGCCCAGAGAAGGTAAACTATTTGCCTAAAGAAGTAAACATAAGAAAGGATTTCCATTGAAAGAAGCTGGGAAGAACACCTTGGTAATTGAAACATAATTTTAGCACCTAACTCTCCCAGTTGGCACATTATCTCCAAGTGATTATGGCATAGTATGGTGGAATGAGTTGGGGATACTTGGGCTCCAGACCTAGATCTGTGCCTTTCTAAACCGTGAAACAAGTCTGATCCCCTCTCAAAGTCTCAGATTCTCATCTTCAAAGAAAGGGAATTAAATTTAATCATCTCACATTCTATGATTCTAGTTCCATGATGTTGTCATAACATATTCTGTGTGGAGTTCTGGGAGCCAAGGGTTCACTGACACTCCTTTCGGTGCCCTTAAAATATAACAACAAATGAATCAGTTTCCTTAGCCAGACAATGTGCCCATTCCAGTAACTATAAACAAGTCCCACTTCTGATATAATAAGGCTTTGAGGCAGGAAAGAAATCACACCTCTTCAACGGGAAATAATATTTAAGGAAGAGGCACAAAGACACTCAACCAAAAAGGGTTTTGATTACTAATTTACCATTTACTGGACTTGTCTGCTGCTGTCTAATCGTCATGAATGAAAAGGAGAACTCTGTCTACAAGAGAATCTAGTATAGTTATTGATCAGTCTTTTCACTCTCATCCAACTCTTTGTGATCCCATTTGGGATTTTTTTTTGGCAAAGATGTTGGAGGGGTTTACCATTTCCTTTTTCAGCTCATTTTACAGATGAGGAAACAGGCAATCAGGATTAAGTGACTTGCCCCAAGGTCACACAGTAAGTGTCTGAGGCCACATTTGAATTTAGGTCTTCTTGACTTCAGAGTCAGCACTCTCTCCACTGTGCCACCTAACTGCTATAAGATTCTCAAGGAACTTTAAATTCTCTATTTAACTCATATCAAGTTTGATTCCCTTAAGAAGCAGGAAAATGATGATCTTTTGGGTAAAAATGTCAGAAAAGGATTTCAGAGTAGACACAATGAAGACTGAGCAGAGAAATAAAGTAATAGAATGTTTGATTTGTTTTTTAATTTCTCCAAGAACATTCTGTTTCACCAGTATCATATAAACAATACATAGACTAAGTTGAAGAGGAATACTGCAAAGAGTTTTATGACCCTAATTATTGTCTATGGAACAAAAAAAAAGGGGGGGGGAAGAAATGGGTTTTTGATACTATTTTCATTTTTTTGTTTTCTTTCTCCCTTTTGTTCTGATTTTTCTTTCAAAACATGACTAATATGGAAATATGTTTAAAATGATTGTGTGTGTATAGCCTATATTGGATTGCTTGCTGTCTTGGGGAGGGAGAAAGGAAGGAAGGAAAGGAGAAAAATTTGGAACTCAAAGTCTTACAAAATGAATGCTGAAAAATACCTTCACATGTAATTGGAGAAAAAATACTATTAAATGAGGAAAAAAGAAATGGGCTTTGGGGAGAGGGGCAGAATGCCACTAAGACTAGGTATATATAAATAAATGAACAAAAAGATGTGTGTTTACCCAAGGAACACTGTCACTTCTATCCATCAAAGAGAAAGGCCATATCAAGCACTTATGTTAGGTACTAGGGGTGGGGACACACAGAGGTAAAAATAGGAAGTCCTATTTTAATGGCATGTAAATAACTAGGTAAATTCAAGACATGTACAGAATAAGAGGGTATGTCATCTGAGAGCATTTGGGTCAGGAATGGGGTGGTACCTTGTAGAATCTGTCATTTGAGCTGAGACTTGAAAGAAGCCAGAAAAACTAAGAGAGGGAGTTGAGGAGAACATTGCATGCAAGACATGGAGGTGGTCTTCCTCTCCCCCCACTTCCAACTCTATGTCTTTCAAGCAAAGGGGTAAAATTAGATGGCTGTAGGTCAGGAATTATCTGGATAATTATCCCAACTCTCCATTTCCTTTTACTCATGTAGACATGAAATCAGCATGAGTGCTCCCTATTAGCACTGATTAGCATTACATAACCACAAAAAAGCAAAAGTATCTTCGAGATTTATCTCATCATGGCCTGTACCACGGTAATACGCAGAGACAAGCGTACTGCTGAGTTATAATTACAGGAGGGGTTCCAGTCTCAATGCCAGTCAAGACTCCACATAGCTGTTTGGGGAAAGAAATTAACATAAGGAATACGCGTTCTCAAGCTCCTGGGTGAACAGAATGCTGCAATCAAGTCTACCAAAAGGAAAAAAAAAAAAATTATCCTAGCGGGATAATACAAAGGTTTGGTTCTCCGCGTCGTGGTTTATGTAGTCTGTTTCCTCTGGACAAAAAATGCTTTGAAATTAAGTATGCTCTTTGAACCTTTTTTAAGTTCTGCATGCCATTTATTTAAGGTAGAAAGCTCGGGGAGAGCACCCCCCTTCCTCACTCCCCCGGCCCTTCAAAATTAACTCTCTTGCCCTCGTTCTTTCTTCGAGTCGTTCGCCATATTCTTCTCTGGGCGTTTACGGTTAATGGGTTTCTCATGTACCCGGGGCATCAAAGGGGGCTGCCATCTTTTGACACTGCTGCATTCTGCTCGGGGCCGTTTACAATATACTCTTTCCTGACAGCTTTGCGTGATTAGGGGCTGGGGATAGCTGGGCTGCCTGTGGGCGGGAGCCGGGCGCCGAGCCACTCACTCAGCCCAAGCTCCACCCTTCACTTCCCCCTCTTCAACTGTGAAATTCCTTTGCAGAGAAACACCAGAGGGAGAACAGGCTTTTCGGTAACAGCCGGCTGCCGACTGACCAGAGCCTCTCTGTCACGCGATCTAACCAGCTGTCAATTTCCCGGGGCCTCTGACAGAGCTCTGGCACTCATTCAAACCATTGCGTGCAAGCAAGCTGGCCACATTACCCCATGAAGCATTTCATAATAACAACAGCTGTTAAATATTGATGACTTCTGGCAAGCTGTGAATGCTTTTCATGAAGGTTAAACCTTCATGTAATGGAACCTAATGCTTCATTATATATTATAGGACATAGCTGGAACACGATGGATTGTTGTTGGGTTCGGGGCTGGTTTGTTTTGTTTTGTTGCTTTTGGGGTTTAACAGGGGGAAAATCAGAAAATGACTTTTTAGTTGTTTGTTGGAGGAAGGAGGAATGAGTTGGCAGATTGCAAAGTTAAGAAAAGCACTGGAAACGGAAAAAGGAAAAATGATACCAGCAGACAACATAGGAGAGCAGGTTAACTGCAGCCCACTGAGATGTTTTACTGAAACTCATTCAAACTACTCAAGATCACAGCCAGTTTTCCCTCTGGTCTATTTATAGAACAGAGTTCTGCCGGTACCTGAAATAACAGAAGGAGCAGAAAATCCTCTGGGAGATGCTATGCGGGTGTACAGATCCCTGCAACACAGTAGCCAGTGGCATATGCAGATTTTGCATATCCCAACTAGCCATAGATACATGAGCTTTTCCCTCCAGAGGACTCCTAGGTGTGACCAGTTGCACATGACTATCCATCTGCTGAGTATTTCAAAAGTTCAAAAAAATATCTCACTATGAAGTAGAGAGAAATAATAAATTATGATGATCCAGTCAGCAGAGCATGGGGGACTCTCAGCTGAAATCCCATTCTGATGTCTCCTGTGTGCATGATGATGACTAGTGGTGGTTTCTCGGTTATTCTGGAGGAGAGCAAGTTACTGGAAGGTCCTACCTGCCTACCTAAAAAGGCTTTAATTACAGGCCTAGGGATGAATCTCCCCTTCCCTCTTTTGGTGATGTCATCACTTTTAATCATCTTCTCTATTCAGATAACAGAGAGATAGAATGAGAAAAACAGAAACAGAGATAGAGAGACAAAGGAGAGAGACAGAGAATGAGACAAACAGAGAGAAAGAGACAGAGATAGAGAAAGACAAAGGAGAGAGATCATATCTCTTCTGGGAGTTTGCATATCTATATAAGCATATAGAGAGACTCTCTGTACACACATACACACACACATCCTGGCCTGGTCTCTCTTCTAAGTTCCAGCTCCATAACACTTATACATTTACTATTGGACATGGCCAATGGCATGTCCCATAGATATCACAAACTCAACACATACAAAATAAATCTTGAGTCAGCTAGGTGCTGCAGTGAATATAGTAGTACTGGAGTCAGGAGGATGAGTTCAAATTTGGCCTCAGACATGTACTAGTTGTGTGACTTTGGGCAAGTCACAATCCTGATTGCCTCAAAAAACCAAAACAAAAACCCTCTTTCCATCCAAACCTTCTCCCCTTTCTAACTCCCCTATTTCTATTGATAGTTTCTCTATTCTTCCAGTCACTCAGATCCACAAACTCAATCACTCTCAACTCTTCCCTCTCACTAGCCCCTTAGAGTCAAATAGTTAAGAAGCCATGTGGGTTCTACCCCACTACAACAACTCTTGCACTAGTCCCCTCTTCTCTATGCACTTGGCTATGACCCTAAGCCAGATCCTCATCACTCCTCACCATCCCCGATTTATCTCATTGACTTAAGTCTCTCCCACTTCAATCCATCTTCAGCTCAGATGCCCAAGTGATTTTCCTGAAACCCAGGCCTAAAGTCACCCACCTACTCAGTAAACCAAGTGGCTTGCAATGCCCTCTAGTATCAAGTATAAGATCCTCTGCAAGGCACTTAAAGCCCTTCCTGCCTTTTCAAGTGTTCTCATTCTTGACTGCTTCAGGCACTACAGTGATCTGCTTGTGAGTCATACTCGAAATCCCATCTCCTGCCTCCAAGCTTTTGACACCCTGTTCCTCCTCGCCTCCTCTTCCTGGCTTCCCTAATTTCCTTCAAGATTCAGCTCAAATCCTGCTTTTGGCAAGAAGCCTTTCTCAATCATTATCCTCCCCGTCTCTGAAATCACCTTCTATTTACACTGGCTATAGTTTGTATATACTGTACAAAGATATGTTCATATTGACTCCCCTATTAGAATAAGAACTTGTTGAGAAATTGAAATTGATTCCGATTCCATTTTGTGACTGATTCTATTCTGTATTACTCCCATTGTAAAATTACCTAAACGGTGTTTCTTTGTCACAATACAGAGACTGTATTTTTGTCTCTCTATTCCCAAAATTTAACACAGTACCTTATAGACAGTTGCAAACTAATATTCCTGAAGTACAGTTCTGACCGAGTAACTACCCTCAAGAAACTCCAGTGGTTCCCTTTTGCCCCTGTGATAAAATACAATAGCTTTATTTTTATTTAAAGAACTTCATGGGGCAGCTAGTTAGTGTAGTGGATAGAGCATCAGCCCTGAAGTCAGGAAGACCTGAATTTAAATCTGGCCTTAGACACTAAACACTTCCTGGCTGTGTAAATCTGGGCAAGTCACTTAACCCCAAGTGCCTCAGCAAAAACAAAACAAAACAAAACAAAAAAACTTCATAATCTAGCTCAAATCAACTTTTCCAGGTTTATTGCACACTCCTCTTCTTTATGCATTCTATATTCAATCAAACTGGCCTTCTAGTTATTCCCAGGATATGATTTTCAATCTCCCACAGGCCTTTGCACAGGTTGTCTGACATGCCTAAAATGTACTTCTTTCTCACAGAATCTGTAGCTCCCCTCAAGACTTAATTTAGGTGTTATTTCCCCGACAAGATCTATCCTGATCCTTTCCTTTCTTCTTCACCTTGAAATTATTATTTTTTAAAATTTTCTTGAGATAAGACTTGTGAATTCTCAGCATAGTAGATTCTTCTACCAACAAAAGCTAGAACCTTCTATGCAGCTCATATTCTTAGTTGCTCAAAACACTGAGGATTTAAGTGACTTACCCACAGTCACACAATCAGAATATGTTGGAGGGAGAACTTGAATCCAGAACGTTTAGGCTCTGAGGTCAACTTTCTATTTGCTAGGCCAAGTTGCTTCTCTTACTTTGTATAGATTTGTGCATATATTGCTTCCTCTGAAAAAAATGTAAGCTTCTTGAGGGCAGGGACTATTTAGTTTTGGTCTTCATATCCATTTTGCTTGGCATATAGTTAGCATTTAACAAATGTTTTTGAATTATTAAATAGACATCTAGTCTAAGTTCAGAAAGGCTAGAAGGTTGGTTGCAATTCATGAAATGATGTATTAAAATATAGAGAGATTGTAGGGGCATCTAGGTGGATAGAACCAGTGTTAGGAGGACCTAGGTGGTAAGCAAAGTATTAAATTCAATTGCCTTCAAAATAAAAATTAAAAAAACTATCTACTACAATATAACTTACAATCTGCATCAGTAGAATGAATACCCTCATTGATGAAATTATGAATCTTTTAAGGAGCTAAGAGTTCTCAGGTCTGCTACTAACATTTAACTTTTAAGCAATCACTGAACATATAATATGAGGGGAATGGACCCTTTCTGGCAGACTGTAAAGTTGATGAACTACTTCTCAGAATAATATTTTAATAATTAAAGATAGTATCCAAGTTTTCAATTAAAGGTAGCTTTAAATTTCAGTTCAAAGTTAGTGAAAATAAAGATGTGATTTTTTTCCCATCCAAGAGTCCCCCGAAATCTAACCATATACCCCTTAAAAACTCCTATTCTAAAATTTCTTTCAATTCATTTTCTATGGTTTTGTCAGAAGTGTAACTAAGCATGGGATCTTTGTCTCAGAGTGCTGAAATTTTAGGGACAATGACAACACTCGTACTTCAGCAGGTAGGAAAACTTAGCTTGGCTTCTAATTAGCAAGAATAATTAAAACAGTTAGATATGCATAAAGAGGGCCCTCTTCTCTAAGCAACACTCTAGGTAAGCTCCACTCAGCCTCAATTATAAGCTAAAGTCACAATAAAGCCTTTGTGCTTAAGTGGAGGGCTGAATAAGGTTTTGGATAGTTGGAAGTAGATCTGTGGCTTCCATCCCACATCACCAAGTTCAAAATCAACTTGTCTGGTTTCTGATGAACTCTCCTTTACATCCACAGGCAATTTTCAGTTCTCCCCAAATTGCTTATAGTTCCTCTTTATTCCCTTTCCTCCTTTATCTGTTAAGAAGTCTGTGAAGTGCCTGCTGGAATCCAGGGTCGTAAATACAGTTTCCAAGAACTTTCCATTCCCTGATTACTGTAATTTTCCATTACTTCCACTGTGAGATGTGTCAACTTTGATGTGTGTTGGATTCCCACTTTTCAGAGAAGGGAAGCTGAGTCACTGGCACACAGGGAATCCTGAGGGTGGGATGGGCAAAGAGAAAAAAAATTTGGAAGTTCCATCTTTTAAGTTATATGGGAGTTGTCTGTTACATGAGAAAGTGTCTGTCCTAGAAGATAAGTGAGAAAGTAATTGAGGATCTGCTCTGAATGTGAAAGAAAAATTAAGTTAGGGGTTTTACACAGGATGAGTATGAAAGAAATAAGGAAGTGTGGTGGTTTCATTTCTGGGAGCTAAAGGAAGGAGGGGAAGAAAGAAAGTGGAGGAACTGAAAATGAACATAGTCCTGTAAACACTCCTCTATGTCTGTAGTGAAGTTCTGTAGACATAAGAATGAGCTCCACAGAATGAAACCTTATAAATTAGAATCCAGACACAAGATCATCCACCTGATCAGATTTGATCAAGAGTGTCTTATTTTTCCAAATATATAAGCACCAATATGATAAGGACAACCCACCTTTCTATCACCCCCCAAACCTTGTAAATATATTGTGTCAAATTTATTTGTAAGACGGGTTTTTGTCCTCTTCTGTGTCCCCCTATCTCCACCCCATCCCTCCTAAAAAAACTGAACAGAAATAAATCTGTAGCTTAAATTTCTGCCTAACAGAAGCAATTCTAGTTGGTACTGTCTCACATCTGATCCCCCAGATCCAACAGCTACAGACAACTAAAGACAACAAAACAGGATGAGTTAGGGACTATTAGGTTTTATAATGATTTAGAATTTATAATAATAAAGTTAATAATAACTTCATTATAAGCTAATAATAATGTGTGAGACAAAGAGAGAGAGAGACAGAGAGACAAAGACAAAGAGAGAGAGAAAGAAAGAGAGAGAGAGAAGGGAGAAAGGGAGGGAGAGAGCAAACACAACTTATAGTTTTCAAAGGCCTTTCAGATTAATTATTTCAATAAACTGCAACATCCTACAAAATAAGCAGAGTAAATATGTGGGGTTATCTCTATCTCCATTACTCATCACCTCTGTGATTATTCTCTTCCTTAGATCTGTTTCCTCATCCATTAAAAGTGAGTGATAAATATGATGACATCAGTGGTATTTTCTGACTCTGAGTTGACCTCCATTTTACAATGAGTAAACTGAGGACTTAGGAAAAGGTCACATTGTAGATGACAAATCCTGTGTCTTCTTAACATCACGATCCAAAATTCTTAACAACACAACCTCTCTGTAGTCAGTACTGCTCCTCATCAATGTTTTGAAAGCAATTACTTTTCTTCAAAAATATTTGGATATGTTTGTCCAAAAAAAAGTGGATAAGTCCTTGTGTAAATAAAGTAAGGGAAGAGGCTTTTTGAAGTATTTGCTATGTGTTGAGGGACCTATGCTAAATGCTGAGGATACAAAGAAAGGCAAAAGACAATTCCTTTGCTCCCAATCACAATCTAATTGGAGAGACAATGTATGAGCAACTACGTACAACCATACTATAGACAGAACAAGCTGGAGAAGATATGAAGGCTTGGGTGCAGAAGGTGAGATTTTAGCAGGGATCTGAAGGAAGCCGGGAGACAGACGAAGGAGAGAACGTTAGTGGGAGGGGAAGGAGCCACTGAAAATACAGAGAGTTGGGAAATGGAGCATTATGTGTGAGGGACAGAAAGGAGGCTGGTGTCACTGGATCACAGGGCACATGGTTATTAGTCATTCCATGTCCTGCAGACCTAGCCTTCTGCAAAATAAGGGCCAGAGAGAGGTTTTCCTCCAGATTAAGTTGTCTTTTCAGCCTAAACCTCTGTTTTCTAATGTTTATCAACAAAAGAAAGAACTAGGGTTGTTAATACAGCCTGCGTGCACCAAAATTAAGTGTAGTTTATAATAATGGTTATTTTTCAGTGTATAGCAAAATTTTTTGTTCCTTTCAAAGGATTGTAGCTTTTATTCAAGTGTTGTCTAATATTTGCAGCAAGATGGTGTTTCACACTCATTTCCAAACTTACAAGGAAATGGACTTTATTTATGACATCTCATTCAATTTAGGTCTAACAATTTCAGAGGCAGCAGAATGTTAAAATTAGAGAGGACATGTTTCCTTTCCTCACAAAGGATTAGGGCCTACTGCAGGGCTGGAAGCCAGGGCATAGGAAGAAATAATACCCTTAGCAATCTTACGCCATTCTTGGCTTAAACTATAAAAAAACTAAGCCGATGATTCCCAAATCTTTTTAAAACTTGACCTCTCTCCCAAACCACAAACCTGAATCCCCAAATGCTGACAGGACATGTCCACCTGACAGCATTAAGTCAGAACTATCTTGTTTCTCATTCATTTCACAAACATTCATTAAGTGCCTAATGCGAGTAGACTATGATATCCAAGTTACAAAAATACAAAGTAATATATAACATTCCACTGTATACTGAGGGAGCCAGATGGTGCAATAGATAGAGAAATAGGCCTGGAGTAAGTAAGGCTTGCATTCAAATTTAATCTCAGATACTGTCTGTTTGACACTCAGTAAGTCACACTCAATTTCTCTATGCCTCAGTTTCCTCATCTGTACAATGGGGATAAGTATACCTATCTCCCATGGTTGTTGTGAGCTTCAAATGAGATATTTATAAAAAGCTAAGTTCAGAATCTGGCGACATGCTCTATAACTCCTAGTTATTATTATTTTATCATCATCAATTTAGCTATTCTCTCAGCTTCTAATCTCTTCCCATATCATACTTTCTTTGAAGAACCAATTCAAATTTCACAAAATTCAAATCAGCTTTCTCTAACTCTATTCTATCTCTCACTTTTGGCCAGTCATCTTCTCTACAGCTTCTCATTACATTTTTAGTCAACACAAGATTTATTCTGCCTTTGCAAATGTTAATTTTCAAATAGGTACATGCTGCCTTCCCAGCTAACATGTAGGCTCTTCTAGGACCATATCTTCGATTTCCTTTGCATTCCTTCAAGAATAACTGAAACATTCCCCTGTAGAAAGATATGCACACAGAAAATATTCAATAACTGGATGTATTTTGTAGTATAATGACTCTGGATTTTGCTAACTGCCTGCCACTAAATGCTTCTGATCCTATTTTCTCTTTGTTAAGGAAAGTGATTTTTAAAAGGTAAAGCATTATAGAAATGTGATCTATTATATTCTAATAGGGAATTCTTAAGAGTCAAAAATTAAATGCTAGAAAGCACCTTATGGAGCAAACATTTGACTTATTTTTCAGGCAGAGAAAGATAGTGGTCAAAGGAGCCACTGCTTTAAAATGTAAACCTATTTATACATTGTTTGAAAAAGGATAATGTGTTATGAGCATCAAAATGATTAAGGATATCATTTCCTAAAACAGGGCTAAACAGCAGAAAGAAAAACTAGTTTAAGGAAAGCTCGGCAGGAGGTCCAAATAAAAAAAGTCATGTAAGTACAAAAATGCAAGGAAGACAACAAATAGATGAAAAATGTAAATACTCTGTAAAGATCACTTCAGTGAATTGTTTTCACCATCAGAGACAGTAAAGCCCTCACATTTGGACTCCAATATCAATCCTAGATAGGCTTATAGGGGAGGTAAGTAAGGTATTAAAGAGAACAAAAATTGGAAAAAACCAGATAAAGATAGATGTAGGAATACACACACATATACAAATATATACATGTGTGTACAGATGCATCCAGACACATATGCATGTATGCACACATATACAATTATATACAGACATGTACATATAAATGAGTGGCCATCAAAACTCTTATTGCTTTTTCTATGCCTTCGGAATCTTCTCCCATGGATCTTGCATGTCATTCTCAATTATTCTTCTGTGGTACATGTGTGTACTCATATATCCATATGAAGATGACATGCAAGGTCCATGGGGAAGAGTTAAAGGGCATAGGAAAAAAAAAATCTCAATTTCTCTGTAAATGGTAAGATCCTTCAGATATTCCTGTTTGCAGACAATTATTGCATTAAGTTCTGGAATACTGCAGAGCTTTTTGGAAGAGATCTGTAATTGCTTACAAATGTTTGATCTGATCATCTACATAGCAAATATGAAGTAGATGAAAAAGGTTGATTATCAAGGTATTTAGGGAGAAAAACCTATAGAGATTGTACATTAAAATGCACATTTGGGATAGATAATACAGATGGGAAAGCTGGGCCCAGAGTTGAAAGAGTAAACCAGATTGCCTTCAGGAAACAGAGGAGATCCTTTAAAGATCCTAACTTTTCCATGGAAACAAGGGCCTGTCTTTTAAATATCATCATTCTACCAGTGTCGCTACATGGCAGAAAGATATGAAATGTAATAGTTCCTGAAGAATCAAATAAATAAATCACTCAAAGGCAATGGAGAAGCACATGGCACAATCTGAAACACATAACCAACAAGGAATTTTGAAAAAGTTGTTAGTCCTTTATATGAACTGATGCTGAGTGAAATGAGCAGAACCAGGAGATCACTGTACACAGCAACAAGACTATATGATGATCAGTTCTGATGGACATGGCTCTTCTCAACATTGAGTGATTCAGGCCAATTCCAATAATCTTGTGATAATGAGAGCCATCTGCACCCAGAGAAAGTGAATCACAACATAGCATTTTCACTCTTTCTGTTGTTTGCTTGCATTTTTTTTCCTTTTTAATCTGATTTTTCTTGTGCAGAAAGATAATTGTATAAATATATATACATTGGGGCAGCTAGGTGGTGCAGCATCCAGTCCTGCTAGATACAGCATCAGCCCTGAAGTCAGGAGGACCTGAGTTCAAATTTGGCCTCAGACACTTAACACTTCTTAGCTGTATGACTCTAGGCAAGTCACTTAACCCAAATTGCCTCAGAAAAAAGCAAAAAAAAAAAAGAATATATATATACATATATATACATTTATTGGCTTTAACATATGTTTAACATATATTGGATGACTTGCCATTTAGGAGAGGAGATGGGGGAAGGGGTAAATTCTGTAATTCAAGGTTTTGCAAGGGTCAATGTTGAAAAATTATCCATGCATATGTTTTGAAAATAAAAAGCTTTAATTTAAAAAAAAGAAGTTGTCAGTCTTTCATTTTTGAAGCTGACCAATGATACCATGGAGTAATGCCATGACTTGCATGTGAACTGGATTCAAAGTTGCAAAGTTGTCAGCCTCACTCTGTCTTCCAGAGCCACAGAATGAGGGGGAACTTCAATGGCAGGACAATAATCAATACAAAAAGCAATAGTCCAGTGGAACATTGACATTTTTGATGTCTGACCAAGAAATCTGTTTCATCTGTTTCAATCACCTTTATGTTCTCACCCATACATTCTGCTGAGGAAAGTCTTCACATGCTTGGGGTAGACATCCCTCTAACTCACAAAAATAAAAGATGTTATCAAGGAAATGTGTCATGGGAAAAGAAGATGGCAAAAGTGATAAATGACCTATGGACAGCCAAATTATGTTAGAATCCTCACTGTCAGGGAAGGAGAATGTCAGGAGAAAACAAGGAAGGCTTAATCATTGAGGAAATCCTTGTGGCAAAATTAATGGAGGAAATGGAGAAGAGGTACATAAGATAAGCAAGGATGTTAGATTGTAATCTGCATTTTTAGAGTTGTAACTCAAGCATGGTGCTGATTCCTAATTTTCTCTAGGCTCTCTCTCTCTCTCTCTCTCTCTCTCTCTCTCTCTCTCTCTCTCTCTCTCTCTCTCTCTCTGTCTCTCTTTCAGGGCTAAAGCACACTTGTTTTCCTCTAACTTACAGCCATTGAGACAATTTGGAATATTGTTCCTAGAGGGACAATCACACACTTACAAGTCAAATTCTCTAAGGTCCTTAGCATAACCCTGATGTCAGGTATGCACTCCTATTACCCACAATTTTACCTTCTGAGTCCCTACTAATGTGCTTCTCATTTACATATAATCAATCACAATATCACCACTGTTTCTCTCTGCTTCCCCTAATATCATTAGATGGCATAATATCTCAGATACCATCTTTAAAATTCCCAAAATATTGTATAAATGAACTATGCATCATACTATCTAGTAGCCATCTTTAACTCAGTTAATGCTTTGTCTTCAAACCAATTCTCTCAATATCATGAAACATTTACTAAATAAGAAGGCAAAAAAATGATGATTGTAACATTTATTCAACTGAAAGCAAAACAAAAATAGTCAAAATGCTACACATCTGCAAAGGACATTAAGCACATATTACTGAAAACTAGCAGAGAAGCACATGAGTAGGGAAATCTCACAGCTCTGGATAGCAGATCTTGATGTCCTTCATCTCTTAAAAAATACTGTGCACTATTTGTCCCTTATTCGACAAAACTGATATTTCTCCTCTTCTGGTTCTTATAGCAAAGTTGCTTTACTGCTACTCTTGGGCTATTGAACCAATGTCAAGCTCTCCTTGCATATAGTCACCTTTGCAAGGTACTAACAAAATGCTAAGCTAATTTAGTAATGTTGTTCCCATACTGTGGAATTCCTCATCTTCTCTAGGTCTCTGAGTAGTTTCTCCTTTTCATTCTATGGAAAGCTAAAGAGCCAGGGAACCTTTTCCTAACCAGATCTTCAAATATGGAGATTCTGTTTCCTTCAATCAGCTCTTCAGGAAAGACACATTTTCCCCAATTAACAGAACTCATAGCAAAGCAGATACAAAGCCTGTCTTCTCCCACTTTCAAACCAGTCTTTTTTTTTTTTTTTTTTTTTTTTTTTTTGGTTTGTTTTTTTCAACTGTGTCTCATTTTATGATCCTATTTGGGGTTTTCTTGGCAGACACATTCAAGAAGCTTGCCATTTCTTTTTCCAGCTCATTTTACATATGAAGAAACTGAAGAAAACAAGAGTTAAGTGACTTGCCCAGGATCACGCAGCTAGTAAGTGTCTCAGGCCAAATTTTAACTTAGGAAGATAAGTCTTCCTGACTCCCAGCCTGGCACTCTAACCATTGCACTACCTAGTTCCCCTTTTCAAACCTGAGAGAAGAAAAGGGCAATGTAGATAAACCCTTGAGAGATTTCCCTTCTTTCAAGCTATAAATGGTATAAGAAGACAATATTGCCTTTTCCCACCTAATCTACTCTTAGCAAATTAATGTTTCTCTTTCAATCAGCACAGCTCCCTGAAAAAAAAAACAAAAACAATCAAAGGACCTATCTATTAACTCTGTAAGCAGCTCCCCTTATCACTCAGACTACTACTGAATTTACCTTTTTCTCTCACTTCATTTAGCTTCATTTGATCATTTCCTAATTCCCTTATGAAAAAGGCTTCTAATATCTCAAATCAGGATATTAAATTTCCTCATAAAAAATGATCTCTCTCTGATCTATGATCTAAAAATTTAAAAATATACCTTTCTGTCAGGGATTATCTCAACAATCTTTACATATTCATCTCACAGTACTCAAATATAATATGACATGATATCTCAATTACCATTTTTAAAACTCCTAAAATAGCCATGTGTAAATGAGACAATGGCTCACAGTATCTCATAGCCATCTTTAACTCAGTTAGTGCTTTGCCTTCAAATCAATTCTCTCAATAAACTTATCTAAGGAGCAGTTTTCCTTCAGGTCTCCAGAACAATCTACATCTCTCCTCCAAGTATTTTTTCTGAGAGGTTGTTTTTCTTCTCAAGCAGATTTTATTAGTCTTCCTTACACAAATGTTTTTTTTCTGATCCTTTTAGCAGTCAAAATATCCTTATATAAAAGGAAAAGTATATTATAGATAACTGGATTCATTTGAATATTCTGGTTCTTATAATTAATTCTGTAGTCAAAATTGTGAATAATCCAAATAATCCAAAAGGATATTTATAATTATAGTAAATGTCAGTAGACTCTAACATTGCATTATATTATGCAATGGATTAGAAGTAACTAAGGAAGAATATATCAGAGTGAGCAAAGAAGTAAGTCATGTACTGAAACTTAGACCTAAAGATTCCACTGGTAATCCTGAAATATTCAAAATACCAGAAAAAGGTCCTTAAACACTGGGTGGTTTATCTATGAAGGATTTGCCAACAAAAGACAAAAATCACAATAACCTAGGTCTTGGGGGTGGGTTATGACCTGCATAATTAGAGGAATTATCCATATCTATATAAACATCTAAGTATATAGTACAATTTGCCTTCCCAAAGGTATGGAAAAAATGGCCCTTAAAAGAGGAACATATCCACTACTAAACAGACATGTTGCTATTATTACTGACTCACTAACCCTCATTGCTATGGCCTAGAAACTAAAAAATAATAATGGAAAGAAATCACAAGAATATCCAGGTAGCAGGAAGTAGCATTCTCTATTCCTACCTTCTTCCCTTTGATGTGGGACATCTTTCATAAGCCTATTCCACTCATACTTTCCTGGCAGTTTATATGTTAATACTTAAAATTAACTGTATTTTTCATTAATTTAAGCTTCTTTTGATTAAAGCCTGGGATATTCCTTCTTCCCAATCTCTATTCTCAACCAGGTGAAGTCCCATTTATTTTTCAAGTCAAATGATCCTTTTCTCTTTCCTTCCTATGACTTTTTTTAATAGCACTTTGTACTTTTCATTCATTTTTACTCTTTATAGCATATGTATTAATTTACATGTCTTATTCTTTTTTTTTCTACTAGACTGCAAGCTGCTTGAATATGGGATATCTAGCATATCTTCATTTTCTCTTGATACCCTGGCCATTCTTAGACAGAGTGCTAAAGAAAACTTAGTTGAATTTTAAATACTTTCTAAGATAAATTTTTCTCTACTAGAACATCTTCCACCAATGCTTCATCATGGAATGCAGACCAACCTTGGTTCTCAAAGCCTATTCCAGTTAACTCAAGCTCTGGTAGATCAAGCTTTAAAATCTAAGAGTCCAAGCCTGGTGACAGACCATGAGTTTGTCTGTTACCTAAGGACAAGACAGTTTAGGTATATTTGAAAAGGCTCATCATGTGTCTATTAGCATAGCCCCAATCAGCTTCTGCATTGTCTTCTGTAAGTAGCTCTAGTAACCTCCTGTGTCTTTGTCCCTGACTCTTCCTGAATCACCTTTTTCTTGCTTCTATCTTCATCTGCTCATCTCCTAATCTCTTTTCCTAAGAACTTCTAATATCTTAAATCAGGACACTAGGTGATAAAATTGTTTGAGCAAGACAACTCTTGAAATCATTTATGAAAGTACAAAAGGGCAATAATGCATTAAGGGAGAGAATACTATCCATGATAATAAAACATAAATATTGTAGAGTATTAAAAGTTGCATCTAGCACTATCAAAAGAAGTGACATGTGACCTTCCAAAATTTGAAGTTTTGTTAGAGAGACAAAAAAATATATAGGTTATCCCAGGAGTCCACCCACTGGTCCATTCATTTATCCATTGAGCATGTATTAAGTGCCTATTTGACGCAAAGCCACATACCAGACACTGGGGACACAAAGAGTGAAAGAAATAATCCTGGCCCAACAGATGCTTCCATTTTACTTAAAGATGCAATATAATAAAGAAAAGCATATATAAGTTAACACATAATGTGCATATAAAATAATTTCTGGGTGGGAAGTACCAACAACTGGGAAAAGATGATTAGAGAAGGTCTCCAACCCTATCCAGCCTCCATTTGAAGACCTCCAATAGTAGAGAACTATGTCATGAAATGACCCAATCCATGTTTGGATAACTAATTGTTAGCATGTTTTCCCCTACAGTGAGCCAAAATCTTTCTCTCTGCAAATTCCACCTATATCTCCTCATTGTACTTTCTGAGTCCAAGAACAAATTTAATCTTTCTCCTGTAGGACAGCCCTGCAAATATTTGAAGAAAATAATCATGTGTTCCTTTTGTCTTCAAGTCTCGGGGCTAAATCTTACATAACTCAAAAGGAACTGGGTACATGAAAGAGGGAGGAGAAAAAGAGCTAAAGAAAGTTGGGAAGTTCTCAAGAATGAAATTATTTATTTATTTATTCTTAATTAATTATTATTTTTTATTTATTTATTTATTTATTTTTTTTGTGGAGCTCATAGAAGGGAGACACTCCCGCTTTTCTCCTATGCTGGAAGTTCAATGACTACTCACAAGCCTATCTTTATTGCTGGTTGTCACAGAAGCTTGGACCTATTTTGTTTTTGACCCAGGTCATTTTAACCCTCTTTAGGGAACCCCATGATCCCCTGTTCAGGAGAGCTTCCATACTGGCAATGGATTTAATGCAACATGCCATCATCTTTAATTTTACCACTTCCAAGCTCAAAAATCTTTTAAAAACAAACAACAACAAAAACCAACTGTTCCAGCTCTAGATTTGTGATATTATGATTTCCACATGACCACTCTAAAAAAAACTTGGTTTTAAAAGAACAAATAGCTATTAAATATAATAACAATAATAACTAGCATTTCATATAGTGCTTTAAATTTTACAAAGTGCTTTACATATGCTGTATTTGGTTTTTATTTATAATACATTCTTATTTATTCAAAGAAAAATTTAATTTACTGAAAAATGGATCTTTACTTCATATTTTTCTTATTCTTTTGATCTTTTGTCCCTTTAGAATGCAAAAAAAATGAATTACAGATTTAGTTTATTGACCCTGAATTGAAAGTATAAATCCTAGTAAATCAGCAAATTATTAGTTAAATATTTCTTTGAAATGTAATAATTCCCTTTCCATCTCCTTGGAGATGGAATAGACTTAAAATATTTCCCTAAGGGCTAATCTTGTGGCTGGGGTGGGGGAAGCAAGGAGGGAGTAGTTATACACATAGAAACTCTGAAATATCTTTTAAAATTTGTTTGTTCATTTACTCATTCATTCATTGCTCTTTGAAAAAAGGAAAAGTATTATCTGTTGTTCTTCCCAAACCCTTTAAGAATCATGATGGGGGGAAAATCTAAAAGCTCCAGGGCTCTCATTTTTACTAGGGGAATAAACAACTGAAATTCTGCCCAATTGTGGGGCTTTGATTTTAATCACAGTGAAAACCACATGGACTAGGTCCCTTTGTTCCTGTTAGATCATTTACCCACAAGGTTAACTGTAAAAGAGAAAACCAACTCAGTTCATGCTAATAGCATACTGTTGTTCAGTCATTGCTCTGTCAAACCAGGAAATTCAAATAATTTCCAAAGAACTGTTGTTTAGAATACTTTCACATTTGGAGTGGGACCTCTGTATATCCACCCATTTTATGGGATGCAACCAAAAAATGCTCCCCATTTGACTAGAGTCACTCTCAAAGTACTTCAATCATAACTTTATTTTTTAGATTATTCATTGCATACTAAGTTGGGAAGAAGAGCTGACTTTTTTGTCATTACTTTTTTTTTGCCACATTATTCCTCCTTCCATAATTCTGCTTTTCTTCCATTTTGAATGAAAATTAATAAAGAGTACTTTCTTACATAATTCCCTCTCAATCACTACCCCATTCCCTCATCCCTCTCCTCCCTCACACCTTTTTCTTTATTTTATTTTTCAATTTCAAGAGAGCAGTTACAGCTGCCAATAGCAATTCTTTGGAAAGAAAGTACTTTCCTTTCCCTATAACTCAGTTCTTCCACTAGGAAACTTGAAGGAAAATTTTTTTTTTTTTTTTGCAAAAAGTAACATGTGCTTTGTCCTCAACAAAGCAGAAAAGGGTTAAATTAGGTTAAACTAAGGGGATATTAGATGATAATCTCCTTGAAAGCAGGAACTGTTTTGCCTCTTTTCACACCCCCAGCACTTAGCACAGTGCCTGGCACATAGTTAGTGCTTATTAATATTTATTTAATTGAATTTAAAATAAATTAAAGATACAGCAAGAAGCATCTGATATGGGCAGTGTGGTATAGGCCACATGTGGCCCACAATACTCCTAAGTGGACTAATTTTGTTCCTGTCTGATTTTAATATTTTAATGTATTAATAAAATAAGAAATATATAAATATATGTGCTTTTTTGTCAATATGTGATCTGCAGGCATCCTTATGTAGTTTAGTGAGTGAGCCTGCTTCTAAATGCTCTCTAAGGTTTGTTGCAGCTTCAAAAAACTCTGACTACAATTGCCACCAGTAGGAGGAAGCAGGAGTTACCAATATTAATCAATTTGCAAGCTTCTATTAAGTGCCTCCTAGAACAGCACAGAGTGCCCTATTTGAAGTCAAGAAGTATCATCTTCCTGGGTTCAAATCTGGCTAAATCACTAAACCCTGTTTGCTCAGTTTCCTCATCTGTAAAAAAGGAAAAAAAATAGCTGGAGAAGGAAATGGCAAACCACCCCAGTATTTTGGACAAGAACCCTCCAATTGATGTGATGAAGAGTTGGTCACAACTGAAAAATAACTGATCAATAAAATTAAATATTTCCTATGTGCCATGTACTGTGATAGGAGGTGGAGTACAATACAAAGGCAAAAGGGAACCAGTTCCTACCTTTGGGGAACTTATAAGTTAATAGATAAAGGCAAAATAACTGTATACACAACACACACACACACACACACACACAGAGAAAAAAAAAAACTAGATTAAAGCAACCTTTAATGGAAGGCACTAACAGTCAAGGTGAGGAATTGACCAACAGAAAAAAAAAAAAAAAAACTAATGCAAAAGATGATGCTTGAGCTGAATCCTGGGGAGAAAGGGAAGGGATTCCAAGAGGCAGATATAAGGACAGGGTGCATTATTCCACACTTGGGCCATAACTAATGTAAAGGCACAGAATCAGGACAGGGGAGTGTTGCTTGTGAAAAGATGGAAGAAGATCATTAGGTGCAAAAAGGGTAATAATGTACACAATAAGTTAAGAAGGGTAGAAACATTGAGATAAGGAGAGCTTTAAATTCCAAGCAGTTTATTTTTTTATTTGTGTCATTTAGTTGTTTTTCAGTCACGTATGTCTCTTCATGATCCCACTGGGAGACATTAGAGTGATTTGCCATTTCCTTCTCCAGCTCATTTTACAGATGAGGAAACTGAGGCAAACAGACTTAAGTGACTTGCCCAGAGTCATACAGCTAATAAGCATCTGAGGCCATACTTGAACTCACAAAGAGGAATCTTTCTGATTTTAGACTTGGCAATCTATCCACTTATCTGCCCTTATATTTTTATAACAGGAAAAATGGAAAGTCAGTGGAGTTTGTAGAAGGGGTGACATATTCAGGACTGCAATTTAGGAAAAGCATTTTTTCTAGGTAACAAAAGAATGGGGGTACTCATAACAAAAATATTTAGGGAACAACCACAGCAAAGGATCAAAAAAATGTACAACTGGTCTAGAATCACAGCTTTAGATGATATTCTCCCAATGGAAATTAAAGTTGAGTTTCTTGCTCACTTACTATCTGAGGCAGGAGATGAATCCTGAATCATAATCCAATGTTCTACTCACTGTACCAGCAAAGAAGAGTAAGAAGGAGTGATTAAAAGGCTGAGGAGAATCAGACTAGAATAGTATCCCAAAAAGAGAAGATGGAGAATCCAGAGGAAAAATTGGTCAACAATGTAAAATGCTGAAGAAAAAGACAGGAAGGATAAGGATGGAAAAGTGGCCATTAAAATCAGCAATTAATAACTGAATGAAAATGAGGGAGTCATTTCAGTTGAGTGATGAGGTCCAAAGTTCAGATGGCAGCTGGTTCTGAAGGGTGTGAAGTATGTTTGTAGGCAAAAGAACTAATAGATATGCTGAAAGATAAAAAAGGTGGGATGATGTTAAGCATAATCTGCCAACGAAGATGGGAGGGGAAGGATAAGGAAAGTACATGTAAAGAGAATAAGCTTGGCAAAGAATCATGCTACCTCTTCATCAGACAACAGATCAGAAGAGTAGATAGTAGGGGGACAATGTTCAAGGGATTGTGAGATAAAGAAAAGGAGAGAAGAGGGACTCAAAATAATTTATCTTAATTTTCTCTGTAACATATGAAGCAAGGTCCACAGCTGAAAATATGGAGGGAGAAGAAAGCTTGAGGAGAGAAGAGAAGATTTGGAAAAGCTTGCTGTGATGAATGGGGTAGAGATTCCATTGGAAGAGGTATAAAAGGATTATCTTGCTACAATAAGGATTCAAAAAAGATACAAATGTGTGGTGTTCATCTTATTTATGTGACTTCTTCCAGATTAGTATGTGAATAAGTATGAAAGAAAACATGGTGGGAATAATAGAACGTTAACAAAGCATAAGTACACATAGGACAAAAAAGCAAAGGACTCAACAGTAAAGAATAGCACAGCAATGAACTGGTTTTCTATAGCAGAGGCGTCAAGCATGCCGGAAGAATGTGGGCAGCAATTCTCCTGAGCATGAACCAGATTAGGAAACGTTTAATAAAATAAATAAAAATACAATAGAACAAGGAAAATGTGAATATGTGGTCCACGGGGATCCTTATGTGTGGTTTAGCAGTCCCTTCAATTTGAGAAGGGAAGAAAATGCAGTCAGAGTCAATTAAGGTAATAGTCTGGAAAACACGAAGGGATAGATCATCAGGGGTGAGGTTTAAGACTAAGACAAAGGCAAAAATAATGATGGGAGATTGTGATCAGATAAAGGAATTTCATAATTCTTAAAACTGAAAGAGAAACACTGTTAGGTGATGGCAAGATCAGGTTATGTAGGCATCCTGTTATATAGCTGAAGTGGGGTACAGTGTTATGGAGTGGAGTAAATCAAAAAGAATGAGAAGACTAAGAAAAGGATACAATGAGGGATACAACTTGTGTTTGTTGAAGTTCCCACACATTAGGGCAAGGGCTGGGGTGGAGAGGAAAATATTCATTCTAAAGACCTCTATCTGGAACTGTTTCATTTTTTTTCTGACTTCTCTTCTAGGGTCTGTCAGAACAGAGAAGATGGAGCAGTGAGCAGGGAAGATTCATCAACTTGTGGTCCTTCTTCTCAAAGACACCTAAGTCTCCATATTGGCTAGCCCATCTGGTAGATTCTCTTGCTTAAATCTAATCCTAAACTGGATTGTCTGGAAACCACCTAACTTCTGGAGAAGGCTTTGTTCTTTCTCCTACATTGCCTCATACATCCCAACTAGGGGATCAGATGTAAATGTGTAGAATAAATATCCAGTTCCAATGTCACATGGAATTTAGTGTAAGAATTATCCAGTTACTGGGGCCTAAACTAATGAAAAAAGATATATTCCCTCTTACTTTCCTTTATTCCTTCCCTCCCCCATCTCTCACTTTCTTCTATTTCTCTCTTCTTCCCTCTTTTATCTCTCTTCTCATCTGCTAATATTGTACAAGTTAAAAAAATTGACTTAACACTCAAACATAGATCTTAAACATAAACACCACTTTCTAATTACTTTGAAAATCAATTGTTTTTATTTCCAGTCATATGAAAAACTGCTCCAAATCACTATTGATCAAAGAAATACAAATTAAGACAACTCTGAGATAACCACTACACACCTGTCAGATTGGCTAAGATGAAAAGATAATGATGAATGTTGGAGGGGATGCGGAAAAACACTGATACATTGTTGGTGGAACTGTGAATGGATCCAACCATTCTGGAGAGCAATTTGGAACTATGCTCAAAGAGTTATCAAACTGTGCATACCCCTTGATCCAACAGTGTTTCTGTTGGGCCTATATCCCAAAGAGATCTTAAAGGAAGGAAAGGGTCCCACATGTGCAAAAACCTTTGTGGCAGCCTTTTTTTTTGTAGTGCATAGACCCTGGAAACTGAATGGATGCCCATCAATTGGAGAATGGCTGAATAAATTATGGTATATGAATGTCATGGAATATTATTGTTCTATAAGAAACAACCAGCAGGATGATTTCAGAGAGGCATGGAGAGACTTGCATGAACTGATGCTGAGTGAAATGAGCAGAACCAGGAGATTATACATGGCAACAAGACTATATGATGATCAATTCTTATGGACTCTTTTCAACAATAAGATGATTCAAACCAGTTCCAGTTATTCAGTGATGAAGAAAGCCATATACACCCAGGAAGAGGCCTATGGGATCTAAGGGTGGACCACAACATAGCATTTTCATACTTTCTATTGATGTTTGCTTGCATTATGTTTTCCTTCTCAGATTTCTTTTCTTATAGATCCAATTTTTCTTGTACAGCAAGATAACTGTATAAATATGAATACATATATTTGATTTGTCAAGTATTTTAACATAATTAACATGTATTAGACTTCCTGCCATCTAGAGGAGGGAGTAGTGGGAAGGAGGGAAAAATTTGTAACAGAAAGCTTTGCAAGGCTCAGTGATGAAAAATTACCCATGCATATGTTTTGCAAATAAAAATCTTTAATAAAAAAAGAAAATCATTTGTTTTTTTTTTCATCTTCCTAACTCTTTTTTATGCCCATCTCTAATAAATATGGTAGTTTTTCCACACTGCATAAAGTAGCACAGAATCCTTATTGGAGTTCCTGACAAGCCATTTTCTCAATAAGTATCACTTTTCAGGAATGTGAGGAATTACTAAAGAAAGGAAAAAAGCATTTGTAGATATCAGTCCCCATTAATTTTGCTACTGATTACTGTGTACATTTGGGTGAATCACAAGCATCTTAGTAAATGAAAACGTCATGCATTAATCCTCAACTGAGGCTGCAGCAGACAAGGACTCAGCGGTTTGGATTGACTTTCTTTTCTTCCCTGTATTTTAAATTAAAAGCCTAGGAGGAAAGGGGGGAATGATTATAAAGTTATAAGAAAAAATACTACATGTGCGGTTACCTTGGAATTCTAAGGTTTAATGCCATGAATGGCATGCTGCTATGGAAGCCATACTCTGAGTTCCATAAATTTCCAATATTAACATCACATTTGTGTCAGAAATTATTTGAAGTTGTTTTCGGTCCAGTCACTCTTTCATCTCCCCCACCCCCCTAGAATACATATGAAAGTGTAGTTCACAAATCCTTGACCCATGAGTTTAAGCAATGCTGAAAGGCAACTCCACTGTTGAAGATGATGAGATCTGAGAATGGATATGAATGTGGAATTATTCATTACAAAGCCTGTTTATATCATATGCTCTCTGCTATTACAGTGAGGTAACATGGTGATTGAAGCATTGGGTCTGGAGCAAAGAAGATCTGGGTGGTAATTCTGTCTTAAACACTAACTAGCAACATGACCCTAAGCAAATAACTTAATTTTTGTCTGCCTCAGTTTCCTCATCTGTAAAATGGGACTCATAATAGCAACTCCCTCACAAGGTTGCTGTGAGGAGCAAATGATATATTTGTCCAGCTCTTGGCACAGCACCTGGCACAAAGAGATACTTAATAAGGTTAGTTCTCTTCCTCTTTCCCCATTGGGTATATACTATAGCATTTTACCAGGGATGATTTGAACATACAAAATAGCATAGTTATGTCATCCAGGAGATGCATGAGTATAATGAGGATGAGTGATAACCTATAAAGTCTGAGCCCTGAAATGGCCTCCACAGAATGTGAAAAGACGTTGAGGAAGCCGATGTATCATGCAATTCCTCTGTGAACAACATAGACAAGAATTACAGAGTATCTGAGGGTCCATGTGAGCTACATTCTGTCCTGATGGAACAAGTACCCACAAAGATGAACTTAAGAACCCACTAAAACAATGAAGTGTATAATATTGTCCATATTTTTTGCAGAGTATAGTTTTAATGCTTTTGTTGGTAGGTTATTCCATTTATAGTTAGCAGAACTGAAACTAAGAGACTGAGGATTCCTTCTCAATCTTTCTCATCTTTGTGATGACACTGAAATTTGGTCATCCTTCTTCAGGAGATTTTCTCCCTTGCAAAAAAAAAAAGGTCAGAGGAGGAAAGAAAGTCTGTCCTTTCTAAACATATCACAGGTAGGATTATTGGTGAATTCACAATAACAGCTTAGCAGGGACTGCCTAATGTCAATTTAGCATTATTGAACTGCTTTATCACAAGGGAACAGGCAAGCATTCTTCTGGTAATAAGAAAGTTCCATGGCCCAGCAAACTCATTCTTGCGTCTCTCCTTTTGCTCATCTTGTCTCCTTCAAGAATAAGCTCTTGCCTCCCCTTCTCCAATCCAAAACTATACCCATCCTTCAAAGCATAGCTCAAGAATCACCTCTTCCATGAAACCTTATCCAGTGACTCCAGCCCACAGTGACCTCTCCCTTATTAGACTTTTAGAAATACGTATGGTCTGTGTTACCATAATCAGGAAAATGGGAGAAATGCATCTGTAGAGCCTGGAGGCAGCAACTGCTGTTGATAGCTCCAAAGAAGGAATCAGTTTCTCTCCCATTCTGAGACCGCCTGCAGATGGCATATAAAAACAAGGAGAGCCAGAATCTCCAGGGGATGCTTGATTATGATCCAGACTAGATTATTAAGTGGCAGTTACAGAAATGAGTGTGTTGGAAAGGAAAGCATGAGAGCTCAGTGAGACTTCCTAATATCAGAATAATGTGGAATCACAAGGAAGGGACATCAAAGGTTATCTAGTCCAAACAAGAATCCTTTCTTCAGGGTACCCAATAAATAATCATCTAATCTTTGCTTAAAGACTTCTTAAATAAAGGCATATCTAAAGAATACTCTGATATTCAATCAAGAATTTTCTCTCTAAAAAAAATAAAAAATAAAAAAAAAATAAAAAAAAGAATCTTCTCTCTGATGTACCAATAAACAGGCACCCAACCTTTGCTTAAAGATTTCCAGTGACAGAAAGCCCATTATCTCCAGAGGAAGCTAATTCCACCTTTGGATAGCTCTATTAGGAAGTCTTTTCTTATATCAAGCCTAGTCTGCTTAAAAATTGAACCTAAATGCCTTAATTGTACCATTAATGCCCAGGAGACTAAGCTAGCCTTTCAAATATCTCATGGTATCAGTCACATCTTGCACAAATTTTCCCTTTCCCAGGGAATCTCTATTTCCTTCAAGCAATCCTCACAAGCCATGATCTCAAGATAGATCATTCTGGCTTCCCCACCCTAGAAACTCTACAACTTACTGATATCTCTCTTAAAAAGTGGTTCCCAAAATTAAATACAATACCCAAGATATAATCTGGTCAGATTTGCTTTATTTTGTTAAGCTATCATATCACACTGTTGGTCCATAAAGTTTCAATATCACACAAAACCCCAAGATTAATATACCATTAAGCTATAATTCTCCCCCCTTACTATACCTTGTACTGCTGATTTTTTTAATCCAAATGTAAGACTTAGCATTTCTCCATGTTAAATTTCATCTCATTAGATTTGACACCATATTTTAAACTGATAAAATCTTTTTTGTGTGCTATTTCTGTGAACCCAATGTCTTAGTTATCCCTTCTTGGTTTGCCAATGCATATACAATGCCAATGCCTTCTGACCCAGGACCCTTACAAAAATGCTACCTCTCTAGGTAATATTTATAGAAATATAGTACAGCTTAACAGTTAAAGTTAAGTGGCCTTTATGAAGCAAGATCCTGCATTTAGATCTAATCCAAAAAACTGGCTCTAATAGGAATCTCAAGTCCAAAATGAAGTATAGGTGATAACCTGTGTCAGACTTCGAGTAAAAAGATCTGGAACAAAGATGTTTCAAGTCATATCACACAGGATACTTTATATTCCATTACTATAACCTTCTTTCCCCAACATTTTTTTGAGTTTGGAGAGTTTACTAATTTAGGAATCTCCCAATATGTTTAGAAGAACTGCACATATTTAATCTATATCAAATTGTTTGTTTTCTTGGAGACAGTGGAAGAAGGGAGAAAGGGTGAAAAATTTGGAACACAAGGTTTTGTAAAGGTAAATACTGAAAACTATTTTTGCATGTATTTGGAAAAATAAGGTACTAGTAAAGGAATCTCCTTCTATCAATACAGATCAGCATCTGGCACCTGTTCTATAGTGGGATGAATGAAAAATACAAGAGACAAGAGTTTCTAGGCAATTGATAATCAAATTGTTAATTAGGCTAGTTAATAACCCATTGATAGCGATTTCTCTCAAAGACCCATAGTGAAGACACTGTATGCCTTAAATATTTTGAAAAGAAAAATGTCCAACAAGAGAAATCAAGCCTGACTGGTATATATTTAATGAGTCTTCAGTTCCTCCTTCTGAGAACATGGCTTGCTCATGAAACTCAACCCCCTCCAGCAACCTGAACAGGGGAATCCATTTGTGGTTGATTTTCTCCTTCATGAGCTGGGTCACCCTAAATTCTGATATAGAGTTCCAAGGACAAAGCTGTTCTCCTTGGGACAAGAATTTTCCCAGACTGGATTCTGTTTCTATTCCCCTATCCTAGTTGGGTACGGTCCTGCCCAAGGATTAGGGACATCTCATCAATCATTCATGTCTTTCAGAGATGACTGACTGACCTACGGGGGCTAAGCACTGAATGAGGAAATAAAGGAGAAAAACTTGGATTCTAGTTTAATAATTGGTTATTAATATAATAATAAAATAATAATTTCTGCCATTAACTAACAGTCTTCAAGAATTTCCTGGTACAGAGAGAGGTTAAATGACTTGTCCATAATTACTTGGCCAGAATATGCCAATGGTGAAACAAACAAAAAAGCAATACCCGCTTTTTGTCTACTACATCACACCACCTCTCTAGAATAAATTAACCTGAGTTTTAGGTTTTTCTTTTCAGTCAACATTTCACAACAGATTATGTTACAGTTAATTGCTATCTGCCACTAATATTTTAAAACAAAAATACTTTACTACCCTGTCATATTCAGAGAATTGTGGAAGAACCTCAGAGGCCATATATTCCAAAACCCTCATTTTAATTATGAGAAAACAATGTCAGAGAGGTTAAATGACAGAGCCACATTCACAGAGACAATCAGACAACCAACAAGGAGTTCTTATTCCAATGGGCCTTCCACATCATTAAGCTTCCTCATTTTCCTAGTCTCCTTCACTATTAAAACTTACATTTATATTAATATACTCTCATTACTCATAGAAGGTATTAATGAGCACTATCATATCCCATTTTTAAAGAGGAAAATGAGGAAAATTGAGATGAAGTTACTTGTCCATGATCACATTGCTAGTGTGTGAGGATGGATTTTGACTCAAGTTTTCCTGACTCCAAGGCCAAAAATGCTCCTCTCTCCTGAGTCACCTAGCTGTTCCTAATATAAAAGACAAGCTTACATTAATTAATCCCACTCTCTTTCCCTCCTCTAAAATACCCCAAAACAGATAAGACTGCATAGACCACATATGACTAATGTGATAACTGAAAGTTCACTGAGATGAGCCAATGTTCTAACTATTTGGTCAAGGATAGAAAAGTCAAGTGAGAGATAATGGGCTCTGGTGTTCAATGGATATGCGCTTGCACTGTGATAAAGAACCAAAAGGACTTAAAAAAAGATATAAGACGGGGCAGCTAGGTGGTGCAGTGGATAGAGCACCAGCCCTGAAGTCAGGAGGACCTGAGTTTAAATCTGATCTCAGACACTTAACATTCCCTAGCTGTGTGACCCTGGGCAAGTCACTTAACCTCAATTGCCTCAGCAAAAAGCAAAAGAGAGAGATATAAGATATATAGAATAATGTGTTTTTACATATAGTATAGAACTGGATCAGAGATCCTTCATATTAAATTATGCAATCCAACTCATATTATACTAAGCTAGTCTTCTTTCCCCCCACATAGTAGGGATAAATAAGCCAGAACATTAATTAAAATTTTTTTCAACTAATAAATTACATCTTTAAAACTAAAGGAAATATTTTAATTAGCTCAGGCTTTCTTCAGTAGAAGGAGAATTGACTTTGGAGGTTGAGGATCTTAATTGGAATCCCCATCTCTACACCTTAATACTTGTGTGAATTTAGATAAAGTCACTTCACTTCAGATTTTTCATCCATAAAATAAGAGTTGGATAAAAAATAATCTCTAACATTCTTTTTTTATTTGAAATCTATGAGCCTATGATTCAAATACAAATTTTTGGGAAAACTGAAAAATTTAAATACCCTACAATTGTGATATTTTAGAATTAGAAATGATGTTATATAGTTCTAACTTCTCTATTTGTCAAGGGATTCTTGACATTCATCTTTAATGTCAAGGATTTAATCATCCTTCTAACCACCTGGGTTCCCAAACTAGTAGTCACCTTTGATACTTCACTCTTCCTAACCCTCCATACCCACTCATCTGCTAAGTCCTGCTGATTCTACCTCTGTAAGATCTCAGGTGACTATGTCATGTCCCTCTCTATATCCCCATTCAATAAATTGCAATGGCTCTCTACTGCCTCTGGGATCAAATTTTAAATCTTTTATTTGGCATACAAAGCCTTTCACAAGCTGGACCCTTCCTATTTTTCCAACCTCTTTCCACCTTTTACTACACTGACCATGCTCTGCAGTACAGTGATTTCTCCCAAGACATTCCAACTTCCATTCCCATGTATTTTCACTAGCTACTTTCCATGTCCAAAATCTTCCCCTCCCTTCCTTCAAGCATATGATTTCCTTGGTTTCCTTCAGGTCTCAGGTAATATCCTTTTGCATGAAGCCTTTTGAGGTCTTCTTTAATGCTCTTGCTTTTCCTCTGAAATTTCCTTTAGTTTATCTTGTGTACATTGTATCTTCCCTTATTTGTACATTGTTATTTTCATATTGTTTCTTCCCTTTATTTTTACCTTTCTTTGGACCCCCAATGCTTTACATATTATCCGGCACAAAGTAGAAACTTAATAATGCTTGTCTATTTAACTTGACATAATTATTTCTACTGCCATTGGCTCATTATTGAATTATCTGGGTTTAAAAGCAGTCTGTAGTATAATCAGTATGGGATATTATTAAAAGTTAAAAACTGTATCTAGTTTTCTCATCTACCTCAGTGTGAAATGGGGAAAGTTTTCCTTTCTCTTTGAATTAGCTTCCCTTCTCTCAATTTCTAACCACACACTTATAAACCTGGACAAGAATCACTGTACTTTAATAGCAGTTTCAACATATCCAAGATGTAAAGATAAAATGTCTCTGAACTTGGCTGATGTAAACTCCACTGAAGAACTATGGATTATAATCAAGGTAGATTTGTAAGAATTAACTATTTATCAAAGATATGCTTAATATTCAATGTCTAAAAAATGTGATTTTAGACAAAGAACCAAAGAATAGGTCAAAATATTATAAACTCCTTTTCAAATCATGTAACACAAGTGTTTGCTCCACCAAAGGACATGTTTAATAGTATTGTTTTACTAGCAGTTTCAAGTCACATAAGTACACACAAAAAGCATTAAAATGAAGCATATAAGTTACATCCATGGGGCTTACTCTTTCTCTTCTCCATCCATCTTCTTCTCCCCACAAGAGAAACCAGGAAGAAAATAGTGGACAAGTTAAAGAAGACCAGTTTCCCAGACAATATTCCAGGGAAGTGGATAGTAAAAGGATACTGTGAAATTGGGACATTAATTCATCACTGGTGGAATTGTAAACTAATCCACCCAATTTGGAGAGTAATTTTGCAAACATTGTATATGCAAAATATAAATACACACATATGTGTGTATATATACATATACATATATATGTATATTTAAAACTATTTGTATCTAATGATGGCCATCTCTAGGGTAGGGAGTGGGAAGGAGAGAAAAAAAAAATCTCCAGTAGTTCCCTGTTGCCTCTAGGATAAAAATCAAACTCAGACTAAAATTTCAATCCCTTCATAGTTTGGCTCCAACTGGCCTTTCCAGATTTATTTCATATTACTCTCTTTCACACATTCTTTGTTCCAAATTCCATCTTTCATCTCTATACAGGCTCTCTCACTCCCTCTCTAAGAGGTCCTCCCCCTCCTTTTCATCTTTGCCGCTTAGAATCTCTAGCTTTGTTCAAGGTTCAAAGGAAACATTGCTTACTTCCCAAATCATTTCTGACTCCATAGTAAACTCCTGTTTACTAATCTGTGTATATATTATGCCTTCTCTCCCACAAATATAATCTCCTTTATCCCAAGTACCTAACACAGTGTCTCATATTTAACAGATGCTTAAAAAGCATAAGTGACATAGGATTTCATTTTCATAAGGAACTCCCTCTATCACTGCAGTTTAGCACCTTCTCTGCAGCTTTGAATCTTAAAGATGCCTGGAGGCCTTGAGAGATTATATTTAAGTAACTTGCTCAGGGTTACAAAGCCAATATATAAGAAGTGGTCCTAAGTGCTTTAAAAACATGTTTATTCATTAAAATAAATTGTTAACCAAGAAAAATATACAAAAAGATACAATAATGTAATCAATCAATAAATGTTTATTAAAAGTCTGCTATGTACCAAGCACTGATAAGCCCTGGGTATACAAAAAGAGGCAAAAGATAGTCTCTCCCCTTAAAGAGCATTAGATTAGAATCTAATGTAATTTAACATATTATAATGATGAAGAACCATATAAAAATCAAAAATGAATGTTTGCAAAATTATAAAGAAAAGTCTGGCTCTGAGAAATCACTTGTACCCTAGAGGTAGGAAATTCACAAATGTACATGGAACCTATTTTCAGACTTTTCTAATGTATTGATCAACAATGCAGATTATTTTCCTTCTTTTTCTTTCTTTTCTTTTTTTTTCTTTTCTTTTTTTTGTCTTTAAAAACATACTAGTTGCTTTAGGGGTAAGTTCTCTGAGACAGCTAGGGAATACTGGAAGAAACCAATGGTGAATAAACAAAAAATATCAGTAAAACTTATTTTAAAAAAATAACTGAATTGTAAAAATGTCCCTGTATACAAATGGAATGACAGCAATAGATGAAGTTCATTGTTGTTGTTCACTCATTAAAAGTCACATCTGATTCTTTACTATCCCCATTTGGAGTTTTCTTGGCAAAGCTACTGTAGTAGTTTGCCATTTTCTTCTCCAACTCATTTTGCAGATAAGGAAATTGAGGCAAACAGGGTTAAGTTACTTGCCCAAGATTATACAAATAGGAAGTATTTGAGGCTGCACTAGCACTCAGGACTTCCTGGCTCCAAGCCCACAGCTCAATGAACTATGGCACCAACTACCTGTCCATTACCGTTCACTCCTGAACAACTGGCAACAACTGACCTGATAAACTGAATTTTTAGCAGTATGTTATTGTGGAAGGAGAACAGGACTATGAGAGGGCAGCTAGGTGGCACAGTGGATAGAGCACTGACCCTCAAGTCAGGAGGACCTGAGTTCAAAACTAGGCTCACATACTTAACACTTCCTAACTGTGTGACCCTGATCAAGTCACTTAACCCCAATTCCCCCCCTCTCAAAAAAAATCAATCATACCTCAGATTCCTCATCTATAAAATGATAGGATTGGACCAGGTGTTCCCTAAAATCTCTTCCAGTATTAAAATTCTAAAATCTGAGCTCTAGTGGTTAATGTAACTCAGTAAACACTCTGACATAGCCACAGGACACTTTGCCAGGTGCTCAGAATATAACCCAGTCTCTGTCCTCAAGGAGTTTATAGTTAATCTAATATTCTTCAGAGACATACACCAATAATGATGATATAAAGGAGGTGAAAGTATATTAAAACCAACTAAGTGGCTAAGTGGATTGAACACCAGACCTAGAGTCAGAATGAGGTGAATTCAAATCTGGCCTTAAATATTTACTGTCATTGTCACCCTGGACAAGTTACTTAAACCTGTTTGACTCATCTGTAAAATGATCTGGAGAAAGAAATGGCAAATCATTCTAGTATCATTGTCAAGAAAACTCCAAATGGAGCCACAAAGAGTCAGACATGACGGAAAATGACAGAGCAGCACAGAGTTGTTGAATTTGAATAGATTAAAATATAAACACTTTAGCCTGGCATACATAGTAGGTTGAAACTAAATTGTGAAAGTTCTTATATGCTAGGCTAAATTTCAGCCCATTCAAAGCCAGTAACACTGCATTTATTGCAATGTTATTACTCCTCCACAATCTCATTATTCATTGTAAAATTACATAGTGTTGAAAAGCAATATGGAATAACAGAAAAAAAAACCTCAACTCAGAAGATTTGGATTTGAATCCCAGCCTCAACCAATATGACACCACCCAATGGTGGGGGTAAGGGAAGTCTTACCTATAAAATAGGAAAAATGCCGATAATACTTTGTTTACATATGAATGATAAAGGTTTTGCAACCTCAGGGTTACTACGAGTAGAGTGCTATATAATAAATGTGAGCTATTAGAGGGGAAAAAAAAACTTTCAATTTAAATTCTGAAATACCATCTATACAGATGTAATTCCACAACTGTAAGTTGTTTTTTTTTTAATGTAAGAACAGCAGATGCTTACACATGAGCAAGTAATAAAAGTTCTTGAAAAGCTTTGAAAACAGAATCAAACACAAGTTCTAAGCATTTTTACTTACTAGTAATACATACAATTCAAATTTCAAGTAAGAAATATCTAATAATACAGGTAAGCCTGACTTTAAGCAAACTCAATATAGACAAGTAATGTCTCCCAATAGCCTAATACTTTTACTCCAACTCTTTTAATGACATCTAACTGTTTTAGTTGCTCACTTGCTGTGTTTTATGGGCAAATCACTTAACTCTGTTTGCCTCAGTTTGCTCATCTGGAAAATGAGGTGGAGAAGAAAATGGCAAACAGCCATATTCTCTTTGTCAAAACAACAACAACAACACAACAAATGGAGATAGGTAGAATCAAGCCCAAATGAAACTGACTGAACAAAAAACTAATTGCTTCAGAATTTTTAAGAGATCAAATATGAACATTTGAACATTTTTACTGTTAAAGAAAAAAGAAGTTTTTAACTTGCATTCTCATTATCAATTTCAAAGCATATAAATAAACTAAATGACAAACTTGGAGAAAAAAATGTCTTTGGTAATCCTTGACAGTTGTGTTGAAGTTACAGACTACATTTCTAATCTAACCATTTCTTTCACAGCAAGTTAGATCCTCTGCATTTGGAGTATATATATTTGGGTCTGACTCTTCATGAATAAAGAATTCTCTTCATTCTTATAGCTTGCAGTTTATTATTTTACTATGCTATAGTTTCCAGATGTCTGACTGACCCCAGCTTCTGCATGGGGTGGAGAAAGGGTTAGAGCAGAATTATTTATATTCAGAGAACTTCAGATGATTACTAAGAGATCATTCCTTGAAAGAGATGACTTTATTTTCAATCAAAAATAGTTTATTTATTTCAGAGCCACAAACTTGAAGACTTGCATAACTCTGATCTAGCTAGCCAAAGGAGGCTGCACTCAGGAGAGAGGGAAAAATGGGAGAACCCAGATGGGTGACAGAAAACCTGCCAAACCATGGGGGTGGGATGGGGGGGGTTAAAGCTGAGATTGAGAGTGCTGAAAGGAAAATGGGGCCAGGAAGACGTGGCCCGAGACAATGCCCCAAAAAAGAAAACTCTAATTCCACTCTAAAATCACCAACAAAAACTAAAGATATAATTCCCTGATGAACAACATCAAAAAAAAAAAAAAAAAAAACCTTCATCTCTGGAATCTGCTGAAGAGGTATACGTCATGCTGATGTATGTGAAGATGAAGATGAGAATAATAAATATCAAAAACAAAATTTTCTCTATGGCCATGTGTACTTACACATGTTTGTTCCTATTTTGTGTATATATATTTTTTAAACATTATATTACCTCAAGTTTGCATACAAAACACTTTTTTCACAATAACTAGGAGATGCAATGGATGGAGTACTTCACTTGGAGTCAGGAGGAAGTGCATTTAAATTTTGCCTTAGATATTTAATAGCTATGTGGTCCTGACAAATTATTGAGCCTCTCCCAGCCTCAGTTACTTCATCTGTACAATGAGGGAATTGGACTTCTTTTAAAGTCCTTCTCAGTTACAAATCTGATCTTACGATACATGAAACCTGGAGAAAGGTAACAAATGAATGAAAAAAAAACATTTATTAAGTACTGGGCTTCTGGGTGCTAAGGGCTTGGGGATACAAATACAAAAAAGTTTACATTCTAATAGGGGAAGAAGACAAAATATGTGGAGGAATAAGGAAGAAATGTTTGGAGAGTCACAGATATGAGCAGATCCATTCTTGTTTCTGAGTTGTGACCCTTCATGAACCCATTTGGGGTTTTCTTAGCAAAGATAGAGTGCTTTGCCATTTCCTGCTCCAGATCATTTATAAATAGGATGAAAGGACTTGCTCAGGGTTGCATAGCTAGCAAGTATTTGAGGCCAGACTTGAACTCATGAAGAGGAGGCTTCCTGACTGACCACCTAGCTGCCCAAGTTGATTCATTAGATAGTCAACTGACTTACTATTTCCAAAAGAAATGGAATTATTGACTTAATGGTCAGATGACCCAGGTGGATGACTGGATCCAATATGCAATGGTCTGGGAACAGTTAGGTAGTATAAGCTAGGTAATAGTGCATTCCTTAAATCCTTAATCCAACCCAGTTCCTGGTAGAAGTTCCAAAGAAGAGAATCTTCATCTTAAGAATGAAAAACCAGAATGTAAGAGGGATTAACTGACTAGATCACAATGATAGGGTCACTGAAAAAGCACTAGAAAGAATCTCAGAGATGACCTAGCCCAGTTTCCTCCATTTTAGAGATGAGAATCAGGATTATATAAAGGGAAAGATTTTGAGAAATCAGCATGTATGGCTAAGGTCACGTCATTCATAAATGGCAGTCAGGAATCAGACATGATTCTCTGGTTCTAGATTCAGCATGATTCTCACTGCTGAACTATACTGCTTTCTTGATTTGCAGCTAATAGATGGAAATAGGATTTAAATGCAGGTCTTCCGAGTTAAAATCTAATTATATTTCCACTATGTCACAGGAAATACCTCTCTTACCTCTATCCTTAGTACCAGTGTCAAAATAGAGGTATAGATTTAGTCTATTCCTGATTCTTCTGCTCTAAGGTAATTGGGGGCTCCTGAGCATTTACCCTTTTGCTTGGTATTCAAGCCTTAACAGGGAGAGAGCTCCTATACTCAGCATCACCTCACACTCAGTTCTTCCAGGTAGTCTACACTTAGTCTACAATGATAGCTCACTGTCCCCTTGAACAACACTGTTCTATCATTTCTCCCAGGAGCCTTTGCTTAAAGTGTATTCTATAACTGACTACCTACCCTGCCCATCTTCATCTGTTGAACTCCTTCTCATCTCACTAAGACCCATTTCCCTGACAGGTAATGATCTTCCCCATCACACTTCACAAGTCCTTGGTCTTGCAACTTTCTGAAGCACTTATCATGTATTATAACTTATCATGTATTGTAGTTATAGGTATTAGTATCTTAGTACCTTGATAGCCTAAAAGCTCCAGAAAGGCAGGAACCACTTGTAAAATCTAAAAGCTAAAATCCTTCTCTTCTTTCAGGACATAGAATGGTGTTCTGCATAAAATAGGTATAATAAATGTTTATTGAAGGAAGTGACCTAGGAAGCTTTCAAGGGTAACAAAGACTATTCCACTGTCCTCATTAAGGGATTCAACATTTGGGGATACATTCTAAATGTCAGAGATTGATTTCTTCAGGGATCTTTCCAAAATATGTCCCTGGGCACCAGGCTTAGAGACAGAATAATTAGATGATGGACCATGGTACTTTTTATGTTCTTACTGTAAAACTTTCCTTTAGAAATTACAAAGTGTAACTGAGAAGATTAAAGGCTTTCTACACTTTAGGATAAAGCCTTAATAATGTGGAAAGGGTAGAACTATGGCCTGGGACCTCAGATTACACATAAGAACAGCCAAATCAGATGGTGGCTGATATTTTGACTAAGGATGTGCTTTTATTAATATTTTTCTTATTTGCCTAGGGGGAAAAACTCACAATTTTTTTCACAGACATTTGAACTTTCATTATTACCTTTGGTGCAGCTGATCAAGAGACCTCTGCCATTCTCAGACCACTGTCACTAACTCACCTTGTAAACTCAGCTAAATTATTGCCCTTCTCTGGACTCAAGTATCCTATAGGCAGCTACGAGGCAAAATAAATAGATTACTGGGCATGAAGTCAGAAAGTTCAAATTCTGTCTCAGACAATTCCTTAGCTGTATCATCCTGGGCAAGTCACTTAACTCTACCTTAGTTTTTTGTTTTTGTTTTTTTTTTCTTTTCTTAAATCTGTAAAATGAGCTGGAGAAGGAAATGGCAAACTATTTCAGTACCTTTGCCAAGAAAACCCAAAATGAGGTCACAAAAAGTCCAAGATGACTAATAGAAATAATAAATGCTTTCTTTTAGCTTTAAAAATCTACAATTCTAAGTTCAAACTTATAAGCATCCTTTCCCCAATAGTTGAACCCATTTGATTCTGAACTGGTAGAAGATAAACTTTGGGGAAAGAGGAGTCCAAAGACATTCTTTGAGCCTCTCTACATAGATTTGCATATTCCTCATACAAGCCCTTCCCTTTACCCAGTTTTTTCTCAAAAATGACAAAGTGGAAGCAAAAGAGGCCTGGACCAGACTCTTTATTAATCCTCCCACTTAGGGGATTCTCTCATGAATAGCTACTTCTTAGCCCACAATTCCAAAATTCTAGATGCTAAAACCTCTACTTTTTTTCCTCTAAATTCAGTCTAAATTCTTCCAGAATCATCTTTGTTCAAAGTTTCTTCAAGTTCCTCACCAAACAGCCCTGAAACTCTCTTTCTCCACTCCCCTCTGCAGAGTCCCTTCAGCTCAACATTCACAGTTTTTTGATAGAAGTAAATAATGGCAGTTTTGTAGTCCAAACAGCAATGGAAGACTTGGACAATGTAAGAACTCAGTGGATAGTCTCCTTCTCTGAGAACTGGTAACTCTGTATGAGTGGGTGTGTGTGTTTCTACATGTACAGTATATGCATATATCTCAGGGTGTATGACAACAATTGCAAATACTGCAGATAAGGTTAATCTGTCCTGGAAGCATGAGCTTCTCTCTTTTATTGGCCTTTCATTGTCTTCTTTCCTTTTCTCATCTCCCCTTTCTTTCTCAAGCTTAATTAGTCATATTATTCATGTACAATCATAAGTATGCTAACCCAGTGCCTATGGTACTTATCATATAATACCATTTTGTATAATTATCTGTAATTGCATCTTATCCTTCTACTAGGCTACAAGTCCCTTGAGGACAGAGATTCATTTTATCTTGACTTTGTAAGAGCTCTAAACTTTGTAAACCAAAGGAGCTTACTAAATCAATGTTTAACAAATCAACTCAATGACTGCTAAAGTGCCTTCTAACTCTAATATTTACTGTTCCTTAGAATTATGTTCCAGGTAATCACTGATAGTTGGGAACAGTGGAAAGAACATTTGATCTGTAATAGTAGAAAGAGAATGATCTGGAATCAGTAGATTAGGATTCACACTGGAATTGTGTTGTCTTCTCCCTGTGTGACCTCTCTGGGATTCAGTTTCCACATCTTTCAAATGAATTGGGGTTAGGCAAGTCAATCTCTAAGATGCTTCAAAGCTTTAAATCTGCATTCAATGGGTTACAGAGGATATATGAATGGAGATGCATGCTATGTCTAAGACTGAAAGAAAAAAAGACAATTGAAGAGAGAAAAGATAGCAGGGCATGGGGGGAGGGAAAAGGTTCTACTTTGCAGCTCTGGAAAGCTAGAAAATGAATAATCATATTTAAAATCCCAAATTAACTACAAAAGAACACATGGTCGGTTAGGAAGTCATATAAACATGCTGTTTTCATGTACATGTTGTCTGCAACAGTAATCTCTAAAAGACAAATGTCCAAGGATGGCACTCTCTGCAGAGATGAATTCCCACATTTTTCAAAAGGCACCAGCTGGGCTTTAAAGATTTCACACTATGATGCAGCTTAAGAAAGAGAACATAATAAATACATTTTTCTCTGAGTGAGCCAGCAGTATGGGGAGGAGGCAGCTCATCTGGGCTTTGCTGGTCTGCCATGCTGCATAGCTCTGTTTCTCTGATCAAGAGATCACTTTCATAACCACTTTTCTGAGGTCACAACTGAGTCTACTCTAGTCACGCAATCCCCTGCTTGCTATCCAGGGTTTACTCTAATAATACAGGTTAAGAGAAATGTCTGACAGAGGAAATGCATCCTTTTTAAAAAAATCCTACAAAAGAGACTAAGCCAGATGTAATAAAAAAGCTCATTTAAAAAGTTAATATATATTGTGCTTGTACATATTATAATTTCATGCTTTCTAGGTGGTTTGAAAGATACAGCATACGCAAACTCTGTGGGAGGTTTTTTTGTTCAATTTCAACAATCTGGGAAGAAAAGTAAACCTGTGTCAGGCTTAAGAGTTCAAGTATGCTCTTTTTCAAAAAAGCACACTAATGTTTTTGTCAAATATTTATCCAAATAATACACTGTATACAGGTTTAAAGATATGCATCCATGTGAATCCAATTCAAGCTTCTGAAAATTATGCCAACAGGAAAAAGAGTTTGTAAACAAGAAAACCACCACATTTCAAGACTCAGATGGGATAAGAAGTTACAGATAAGATGCCCAAATATTGTTGTCACTGGTAATTTCAGTTAATTATTCTCCTTCCCCTGGTACAGTGAGTTCTAATAGCCTTGAACTTTTCCAGGGACCAAGGAAGTTCAAAGCACAGTCATGAATAATCAATCTTGACTTTGGTAGCTGTGCTATATAGTGTCTATCATGTACAACAGTTGTAAATTTCCAGGTTGAAAAGGGATGTCACTAAACTCATCTGTCAGGAAAAATATTACATCCAACTATTATAAAGAAAAGATATCCAGAAGGTGATTTCAAAATTATAGAAATTTATCTGCATTAAGTTTGCTGAATTTAAGCTGCCTTGTCCCAAAAGACACCATCTCTATCATTCACAATTGCCTTTCTTTGTGTCCCCAGAAACTGTCTTTCCTTTTGCTTATATTTTTATTCCCAGAACTTAGAAAACACAAGTACCTGGCATGTAACAGGCATTTAACAAATAGTTTATTGATCTGATGATTAATCATTCATATTTATACTGATCATCCATTGTTTGATGGTTCATTGATGCTAGATATAAATACCTGAACTTATCACAAGAAATACCACTACCTTAGTATTGCTTTAAGAAAATCGGATATATGCATAACAATTTGAATTTTCAAAACCATAAATTAGAAGTTGGTTATTTACTTTACAAAAGGGTCACGTGCTTTCCCAAAGAATTTTCTGTGAGGCTATTCTAAATAACAAGTTCCAGAAAATACATTTACTAGGGCAGCTAGGCAGTTTGGTGGATAGAACTCCTAGCCTGGAGTCAGAAAGACTCATTCTCCTGAGGTCAGATATGGCTTTAGACACTTACTAGCCATGTACTGGGCAAGTCATTTAACCTTGTCTGCCTCAGTTTCCTCATCTTTAAAGTGAGCTAGAGAAGGAAATGGCAAAACAGTCCAGTATCTTTGTCAAGTAAACCCCAAATGGGGTCATAACAAACAACCAAACAGCCACAAAGTACATTTAAAATATGATTTGGCTTACCAACATTCCTTTCGTAGAAAGACATTAATAAAGTGAATCTATATTCACCAATAGGTTCTAGTTTTCCTTCAGAACAGATTTAACATCCCGAGGAAGTGCCCAAGACAGCCATCCTCACTTTTAACCTTAGGTCAGCTTCCTTACTTTCTATCATGCTTCCATTAATTTTTTAGCTTCTATTTTTTTCTCCATTACAATATAAACTTCTTGAGAATAAATACTGTCTCTCCTTTTGCTCATATTTTTATTTCCAGCACTTAGCCCAGTGCCTGGCATATAATAAGTATTTAATAAGGGATTTATCTTATCACTTTATCTTGACCTTTAGTAGGGTACAGAGAGTGGCAGAAAGGAGCTAATGACATGCTAAAAGTTTATACTAATATATGCTTTTTCTGAGTGGAAGCCAGGAGGAAAGAGTCCTATGTAAAACCTGCTTCCACAAAAGCTCAGTTTAGACATAAAGGTTCATGGGGATGATGGTGACCCAAAAAGATTTCAAAAGATATGTCAATGTATTACAGGATTATTGATCTAAAGATGGAAGGAAGGATCCACCCTAGAGGGTCACTGGTTTAACTATTCATCTTAAAGATAACAAAAATGAGACCCAGAATCGGGCACTATTATTAGTTTGAGGATCACTCATTCTGGTTTGTTATTCTTGTTGTTCAGTCACATCTGACTCTTTGTGACCCCATTTATGGTTTCCTTGGCAAAGATAGTGGAATAGTTTGCCATTTCCTTCTCCAGCTCATTTTCCAGATGAGGAAACTGAGGCAAGAAGGGTTATATGACTAGTAAGTGTCTAAGGTTAGTTTTGAACTCCGGAAAGAAATATTCCTGCCTCCAGGCTTGGAGCTCTATTCATTGTACCACCAAGCTGCCCTACTTATTCTTGTAAGTTCTACCAAACTGGAAATGCTTCTAATACAAGCCTAGCTTCAGATAAAGTAGACAGATATCTGTTGTCAAAGGGCCTGCCTAAGTACAAAGATGATTATCACCGGCCACATTAACCATGCACATGCTGTGTCTCCAGATAAATTGTTAAATCCTTAAAAGCAACCACTGCATCTTCATTTTTTCCCTCTGTCTACTAAAATGTTTACTGACTAATTGATTAGTCATTGCAACTCAATTACATCTTCAAGCTTGGCTCGAATCTCACTGGCTTCCCAGTGCTTCCTCCCCAACTTCCTCTCCCCTTTCCCCCTCCAATGGCTTCCCTCTAAGATTACTTTCCATCTACTCTGTACCTACACAGTAGTTTGCATGTTGTCTCATCCATTAGAATGTGAATTCCTTGAACTTCGTAACAATAGCTGTTAAATATTGATGACACCTGGCAAGGTGTGAATGCTTTTAAGAATGAAGGTTAAAACTTCCCATGAAATCTAATGCTTCATATACATCATACTAAAGAACTGGAACATGATGACTTGACAAGCTTTGTTTTGTGTTTTAGGCTTAACAGGAAAAATAAGAAAATAACTTTTTAGTTGTTTGATGGAAAGAAGAGATGGAAGAAGTTGGCAGATTATGAAGTTAAGAAAAGCAGTAGAAAAATGAAAGGAAAAATATCAACAGACAATGTATTAGGGCAGGTTAATTGCAATCCCCTGCTGAGACGGTTCAATGAACTCATTCAAACAAACCACACAAAATCAGTCAGTTTTCACTCATATCTATTTATAGAAGATTCTAACCTATATCTGAAATGAAGTTAGAAATAAAAAATCCACAGAGAAGTAGACCTCTGTAGAGTCATACAATGCAACAGAACAGACTCAGATTTTACATATATATAATATTATATTTTATTATTGCCCCCTCAGAAGATTGCAAGGTTTGTTTTTTGCGGGGCAGGGACCATGATGGTATATGTAGGCCTTGCATTCCCCAACTTGTCAAATTTAAACAAGTATTTCCTTCCAGAACACCTATTTATAACCAGATGCATATGACTATTCATCTATTGCTATTTTCTTTTAATAAGTTTTTTTAAGTCTCACTATGAAATAGAGATAATAAATTGTGTTGATAAAATCAGCAGAGCATGGTAGGCTCCCAGATGAAGTCCTATTCTGACATTTCATGGCTGCATGATGGTAGTGTCTTGGTTATCCTGGGGAAGATCAAGTTACTGGCAGGTCCCAAACTAAAAAAGGCTTTAAATAAAGGCCTGGAGATGGACTGGGCCCTTCTCTTCCTCCTCCTCTTCTTCCTCTTGCTCTTCTTTTCTGTCTGTCTCCCTCTCTCCCTTCCCCTTCTCTTTCTCCTTTCTCTCCTCCTTCAGTGATTTCATCACCTCCCACAAATGGATTTAATTATCATTTTTTATGCAAACAGCTCTGAAATCTATATTTGGAGAGAAAAAAAGGGAGTGGGGAGAGAGAGGATAGAGACAGAGAGAGACAGGGAGAGACAGAGACAAACAGAGATAGAGAGGCAGAGAGAAGAGAGGCATAGAGAGACAGAGACAGAGAAAGAAAGAGAGACAAAGAGAGGCAGAAAGAAGAGAGACACAGACAGAGACAGAGAGACATTGAGACAGAGAGTGGGTGAGCAAGCATATACACAGATTTGGTCTTTATCTTTGTCTCTCTGTTATCTAGTCATCATTTTTAGTCACATCCAAATCTTTGTGACTCCATTTGGGAATTTCTTGGCAGGGATACTGGAGTGTTTGCCATTTCCTTCTCCAGCTCATTTTACAGATGAGGAAACTGAGGTAAACAGGACTAGTGACTTGCCCAGGGTCATACAACTAGCAAATATCTGAGGCTGGATTTCAATCATCCTGACCTCAGGTCTGACACTTTATCCACCGCACCACCTAGATGCCCTGCCGATGTCTATTTGTCTCTCTGTCTATCTGTCTCTCTATCTAAGACTAGTCTGTCTGCCCCTAGAAAACTCTTAATAAATAGGTGAACCAGTGGCCTAGAGTAAGAAAGGTCTAAGTTCAAATGATGTTTTCTGAAAGAGGGTAAGCTGCTAAGAATCATAGAATGCCCAGGCTGACAACAAATATGAATTTATCTGCTAATGATCAACATGTGAAACGTATGTTGTATCTGTCCAATGATAAATGAAAGGATACACTACTGGAAGAATCAAAGTACAACCATATTCACATTTTTGCTATAAATGAAACCAGAAAAACATAAAAAACTCCATCAGGTGGTTGCTGTCCTTCATTCTCAAAGAAGACCAAAATGACATTATCATGTTGGAGCCGAGGTACAGCATATCCAACTGTGGCCAATTAGACAATGAACCTAGAATGCTCTACCACAGGTCAGGCCCAAATAGTCCATGTGAACACTTGGGGTGGATTCTCTAAATCTACACATCTCACATTTCTTTTCAGCTACTGCAATTCTACTTTATTCACAGAGTACAATGCCTTCTTTGATGTGGGCACAGCATCCTGGGTGGTCCTGTGCTATTATCTTCCATGTCATGCAATCAGTTCCAAAATTCTTCAGAGAAACCTTGAGAGTTTCCCTATATTACTTCTTCTGACATTAAAAAAAAACTTAACTGCTAGATGGAAAGAAGGCTTTCAGATTTTCTTCAGAATTGTGAATAAAGGAATCTGTGGGACTGGTTTTGTTGTATGCGGAAAAGCAACTAGGCATGTATTTTCACATGGCATTAGGCTAGCTTGTGTTGAACTGATGGCTTAGAACAAATACAAACTAATAGACCACCATAAAAGTCACTGTGGCTTTTGGGGAAACTTCCATTGCAAAAGATGGAGAAATAGAGAAATTCCAGGGAGAACTTGATATTCAGTGACTTCAGTATGAATGGAAGAACAGGAAAGAGTCTCAAAAATCAAGGTCCGAGCACAAGAACAGAAAAGTGGATCTGGACTTAACAAACCTGGGTTCTCTAATTCATAATACTTGTGTGACCTCACACAAGCCAATTAATATTTCAGAGATCTGTTTTTTCCTCTGTAAAATGAGGAGGTTGGACTATATGTCACTTAAGCCTTTTCTAGATCAAAATTTAAGAGACTATCATACAAAATACTTTGTCATAAAATAGAATTCAGGATTAAAAAAAAGTCAGTTTTGTTGACTACTCAGAAGCTCGATGATTTTGTCTTATTAATACTTTCTTCAAAAAGAAAGTTAGAAGATGCTCCATGGAAAAAACACAGATTATTTGTGAAAGGCATAATATAAAAGAAAATGACTTGTTACAGAAGGGTCAGTCATTTCAGAATCAACTGTTTCTTCTAAAATATTCTGGTTAAAACAAAAGTCCAATTAAATAACAAGTTAGAAGAAAAAAGATGAGGAAGCCCTACATGTAACTATCACAACACCAAGCAGATCCATATAAACAAACTATCAACTCTGAAAAATAGCAAATGACAAAAATGAAGACATTGATTCTTCCACCATTTTTAAAAGATTAACCTATGCAACACAGTTATGACAGTACCAGAGTAAGAGTCCAGAAAACACTTCAGCTAGCAAAAAGGCAATTGCCTTGTCAAAGTGAGAGACTCAGCAGTCAAAGGTCATTCCTTTTGAGAATACAAAGTAATTTATAAAATCTCATGGAGGAGAATGACAGGAGCAGCTGAGGAGAAAATAAGGCAGTAGGGAGTTTGGCAGATGATCCCGCTAAGTCAGATGACCTTGAAAAGACAAAGGGGGAAACTGGAAGGAGGACCACAAACAAATGTGAGGCTAGAACAGATCTGCCAGTGATTTTAGAGATATACTTTCGCTGGTATCAATAGTGAGTCATCAAATTTAGGCTCTAATGATTTAGTATCTGACTTACTATGTGAGGAAACATTAATGACATAATGAATTAATGACATAAGATGAGTTTGAGAAAGGGAACTCGATCTTCACCATGCTGGAGATAGCATAATTTTAAAGATATTTAGGAGTTAACTTTCAAGATCTCCAAGAGAGGAAGATTCCCAAAGAAAAGGAAGATGCTTTTACAAAAAAATAAAATAAGTGGGCAGGGAGAAAAGAGAAGACATGAACAACCACTGATCCTGATGCCTGCTACCTCTTCCCTACAAAATTTTTTTTATGAGAATGTGTCTGTGCATACATCAAAGGCATTTTCAATGAAAACATTTCAAGAAGAGAACAGGCAAGTTTCTACAGAAGATTTTTTACAGCAGATCTTCTATGGTCAAATAAATAATTGAGATAAATAGAATAGGATCTTATATCCTTTCCCTATTAACTTTTAAAAACATTTGACTGACCTGAAAGAACAAAATTCAACTTGAAAATTCTCTTTAAATAAGATATCTTGTATCAAAATGAAATGACTGATGCAACCAAGCCAGCAACTTTATTCAATAATATTCTGAATATTTCCATAAAGTATAAAGCAAGGAGAAGAGCACAGTCCACATCCCCAAGAAGTCACTGAAGATAATATATAAGTTCAAACAAAAGTAAGATAACAAAAATGTTTGATTCTCTCAAACATTCCTTTGGGTAGATTACATTGTATAAATTATATCGTGTTTCAGGATTTACCTCCTGAAATACACAATAAATGTAAAGATATTAGTCTAACTGACTTTATAAAAAAAAATCAAAGTGAATGAAAAAAGGAGAATCCTAGCATGCTGCTGAATGAGTAGCCAAACTCTCTCACATTAAATGTAGAAATATATTTTGATCTCAATCTGATTTTTTTGGTGTAGGAAATTCCCAGTGCAGAAAAGTCTTCTAACAAACAGATCAGCAGCTTGTCTACAATAATAACCTGGAACCCTTTGAGGTTATGTAACTTGCCCAAAATCACATGGCTAGTATTTGTCAGAGGCCAGGTTTGAACACAATTCTTATTGACTCCAAAGTCAGCAGATGCACAATGATCTAGATATAGAATTGAGAAGGGGTTTGAACTAGTTAATACTGGCAAATTATATGATGCTTTTAGTCACCCCCAAATTAATGGATGGCACGAAGCTCATTCTTTTCCCAATGATGCTTTTAGGCTACAAGTCATAGGTATAGATCTATATGGGCATAGACCAGGACTTCAGAGTCCTCAAAATTATAATCAGTTATTAAGTATCTATTATAAATATCCATTAAGTACCTACTAAAAACCAGGTACTGGGCTAGGAAATTAAAAAAAAGTAAGATATGACTTGTTTCAACAATGTGGTGATTCAAGACAATTCCAATAGACTTGAAATGGAAAATGTCATATGCATCCAAAGAACTATGGAGACTGAATGTGGATCAAAACATAGTATTTTCACCTTTTTTTGTTCTTGTTGTTGGTTTGCTTAGTTTTTTTCTCTTTCTTGTGGTTTTTCCCTCTCAGTCTGATTTATCTTGTACAACATGACAAACATGGAAATATATTTAAAAGAATTGCACATATTTAACCTATATCAAATTGCTTGCTGTCTTGGGAAAGTGAGAAGAGAGAGAAAGAGAAAAATTCTAAATACAAAGTTTTACAAAAATGAATGTTGAGAGCAGTCTATATATATATTTGGAAAAATAAAATACTATTTAAAAAAAAGATAAAATAGTCCCTGATGTTAAGATGTTTATAGTCTAATGTGAGAGACAACATGAAAATCATTATGTGGATAAATAGGAAATAAGCAACAGGCAAAAATGGGCATAAGTGGGCTATTACCTTTAACAATAATACCTTATGCATGAGAAATGGTATACAAGACATTGTTCAAGGTACTTGATTAGAAATAGAGGTATACTATACCAACACTATCAAGAATGAGACACATTGGTGGGCAGTCTGAAAATTGTATATTAGCATCCTAAAGATTTTAAAATAACCAAAGAAAGATCTCCAAATGCAGCTGACAGTTTCCCAGGATAAAAAGGTTTAGAAGAAATCTTGACTTCTGCATCTCTGAGATTCATAGTTATGTGAATTCTTTGGGTCTACTTGGTATAGCAGTAACTGCATGAAGTGATTTTTCATCTTTAATCACAGTTCTATTGGTGTAAGGAGGGACATCCTGTGAGTGTTCATATTTGGACACAGTTTGAAGATGGTTTCTTTGGCACAGGCACCCTCTTTTTGGTTGGATACAGGACCCTCCAGGTCTTTCCATATTCTTTTCAACTGAATTCAGTTTCCTGTACTAAATGTGGATTGGTATCTAGAGGCCCATCAATCTGAGAATTGCAAATCCCATTGTTATGGAGAGATTTTTACAGCCATGGTAGTTGTTGCAATAGAATTTGACCCTTTTCTCTTTTTTCTGTACTCACTGTAAAGCCTATGATATACTGCTGGCATCCAGCCATAAACACCATAGGCCCTGGAGCCAGAGGTTGAAATGAAAGCCAGAAAGCTTTCTCTTATCCTGAACCAAATAATACAGACAGAAAAACCTGCATATGGATATATGGATTCCAGGTTCCACACATGGAGTTCAATGGTGGCCACAAAACTAGCTTGATATTTCTGCCAAGTTAACAAACTGCTTCAGAGGGCAGCAGATGATGAAGCTCCCTCTTGGCCAAAATTCCACTTGCAAACCCTGAGTTTTCCCCTTCTTCAGACCCCATGATCTTCTTTACTGAAAGCATCAAGAAGGAATTGCACAGGAAAGCAGTATAGTGAGAGAAGGAATATGCTCCCAAACAGCTAATGGAGGAAGAAAACAATAACAGTAATTTCTGAGGCAAAAAAGGATCCTGATTACCTTTGTCTTCTCAAACTGCTTCTGGACTTATATCTGCACTCCCCAAATACACACAGACACATAATACATATATATATATATATATATATGTATACATATATATATATGTGTGTATATGTATGCATTTACAATACATATGTGTTCGATGTATGCATGTATATGTGTCCATATATACATGGAGACATAAATGTTTATACATGCAGATATATACATGTATATGGATATACGTATATATGTTTTTATATAATCTTATATGTACTGATTGTTTCACTAAAGATAGGATTTAGTGCCAGATGGAAAACTTTAGAGATAATCCAGTTCAAATTCTTCATTTTTTTTAAATTATATTTTTGTTCTGAACCTAAGAACCCCCAAATGAGCATCATACATGCATACATATATGTGTGCATGCATAAGTGTGCATATAATCACATATGAACAGAAATGAGGCTTATACTTGAAACTGAAGATCTCTATTACATATACCTTGCTTTTTTATTTTTGAATTTATTAAACAATTATCATTAACACTTACTTTGGTTAAAGAGGTGGCAATTCAAGTTAATGAAGGGTTTGTTTAGCAAAGAAAATGTTCTTAATACATTTTTATTAAAACATTAACTGTACTTATAAGATACAATAGATAGTCTCTAGCTTTCAAAGCTGCTCTATTTGTTTGTGCTTTTTAAAATCTTCTTGCTATTTTATTCCCTGATTTTTTTAAAAAAGATATCCCAAGGACTCTCTTTTCTGTCTTTTTCTTTCAGGGACTATCCTGTATCTATTGCCCCTCCCTTGTCCTTCCAGCCATTCCAATGGAGAAGAAAGGAAGGGAGAGAAAGAATGAGGGAGAAAGAAGGAAGGAAGGAATGGAGGAAGGAAAGAAGAAAGGAGGGAAGGGGGAAGGGAAGGAGGGAGGAAGGGAAAGAAAACCAAGGATTTTGTAACAAATATGAATAGTCTATCAAAACAACATCCTACATGTTCCATGTCAAAAAAATATCTTCTCCAAGTTTCTCTGATAAGACTTCATTTCTCAAACCCTGAGGGAATTGAGTCAAATTTATTAAAAAAAAAAAAAGTCATGTCCAAATAGATAAATGATCAAAAGATGTTATCTATACCCAAAGGGCTATAAATTCATGGACATCTTTTGACCTAACAATACCACTACTTAGCATGAATACCAAAAGAAATTCAAAAAGAAAAAAAGGAAAATAACCTACATGTTCAAAAAATATTGATAGCAACTCTCTTCTCAGGGCAAAAAAAAATGGAAATTAGGGGACACCCATCAATTGGGGAATGGCTTAATGAATTATGGTGTATGTTTATGATGAAATATTATGGCTCCATGGGAAATTATGAACAAGATGCTCTCAGGGGGAAAAATACCCAATCTGGAAAGTCCTCCATGAATTCAAGCAAAATGAAATGAACTGTATACAAAGTAATAGCAATGTTCTGAGATGACCAGTTGTGAATGACTTTGTTATTCTCAATTGTACAATCATCCACAATTACTCTGAAGGACTTATGATAAAAAAAATCTTATCCATATCCAGAAAAGGATCTGGTCATAACAAATACAGATTGAAGCTTTTTCTCCTTCTTTTCCTGTCTCCTCCTCCCTCTCCCTCTCTTTCTCCCTCTCTCCCTCTTTCCTTCCCTCCTTTCTCTCTCTTTCTCAACTTAATTTTTCTTGAGGGTTTTTATTTTGATTAGGGTGGGAGATCTATGGGTTTTTTTTCACAATTTGACTTTTATGAAAATGTTTTGCATAACTTCACAAGTGGTTTCTTAATTATGGATGAGGATAAGGGAGAGAACCTAGAACTCAAAAATATTGAAAACAAATGTAAAAATATTGTTTTAAATATAACTAGGGGAAAAATATTAAATAAATAAATATATTTTAAAATGTCTTCTATTATTCTGCACATGTCACCTCTCCAACATCTTCATGTTGGGGATCTTAACCCTCGCCATAATTAGGATTAAATACTTAACTGAAACCTAGCAAAGTTAAGTGACAAGCCCTATAGAAATGGGATTGAGATTCAAACCCTTTGATTCCAATCAATGTTCCTTTGGTCCAATTAAACAGTAAACAACTTGAAGGCAAGGGCTGTTGTTCTGTGTCCTTTACAAAGTACCTACCATAGGAACTGGTCATCTAAAATGTCAATATATTCCACTGTATATACTAAATAAAAGTATGAATTAATTTTTATTCCCAAATTGAACATGAATTTGCTACACTGAAATCTCTGCAAAAAGGGAATGAAAATTTAAGCAACAAAAATATATTAATAAATGTCTACTATTTTCAATTTACTGTCATAGGTGCTGAAGATAAAAAAAAATAGAAATGAAAGCACCCCTATTCTCAAGAAGTAAGACACCTCCAGATTATTAGAAAAACAATTAAGTGCCCAGTCTGGTAGATATCATTTTAGATCATTACAAGCTCTAATTAAACAAGACTGAATTATTAGACTCTCCTTGAAACATAGCATGACCACTGGTGAATATTACTAGGGCTTTGCTTTCCCTTGTCCTACTCCCACCCCACCATTTATTTTCTGAAGTCTGGGAAGACATGTCACATTCCAGACACTGAAGAATATACCTACAAGCACAGAGGTATGAGACAAGGATAGGGCCATGCATCTAAGACTGGTTCTATGGGACTTCCAGGGCTGTTTTAGCTCTAAAACTGAGACTGCTATCTGATTCCTTATAACTTTAAAACCATATATAAGTGTGCACTACTCCTAATCTTTTATTATCGCTAGTATATATAGCAGTAAATAAGAGCAGCTAGGTGGTAACACAGTGCATTAAGTTCTAAGCTTGGCGTCACAAAGACCTGAGTTCAAATGTAACCTCACATTTGCTAGCTATGTGAACCTAGGCAAGGCACTTAATCCTGTTTGTCTCAATCTCTACCTCTGTAAAATGAGAGAAGGAAATGGCCAACCACTCCAGTCTCTTTGCCAAGAAAACCCCAAATTGGGTTTTGAAGAGTAAGACACAACTGAAAACGACTGAACAAAATAAGAGCAGACAGAAAAGAAAGACAGATGAGGAAAGTCCATTTCTAATTTGGCAAAAAAAAAAAAAAAAAAGTCTTTCATTCTTTTATGAGGAAATATAGACCTTTGGAGATAAAGGTAGAAAGTTATGCTGAACTAATTTATTAAGTTGAAAGAACCTACATAATTTGAAATAAGAAAAGCTAAAGGAAAGTTTGGTGAAGCTATAACATCTGGGGTCATAAAAATAAATTCAAGAAATAAAAATAATAGTTATATCATAAAAAGAGTCTTTAGAATACTGAGTACTTTCAACATTCTTGATAATCAAAATAAAGGTTACAAGTGACTTTCTTTTTTTTCAGTTAATGATTTAATTTTTTTTAAAAAATATTTATTCTTTAGACTTGAAATTTTCCATATTCACATCCTTCCCAAAGGTGAATCATTATGGAAACTATAATGAAATTGGTTCAATCATTTCTGAGGCAGGAAATACTTATTAAAATAGATTTTTCACAGTCTGACTCTTTGGTCTTTAAAAATTGTACAGTATAAGGAAGTTCAGGGAAAGTTGAAAAAAGTTATTAATAGAATGTATGTTTGAATAGTCTAATTGATTACAGTATCGAATAGTAAGTATATGATGTTCAAGAAAATCTTTATTTTACAAAAATAAAATTTTTAAATATTATATGGCATATATAAAATGGAGATTTATTTTATATACAATACCCCACAAATATATGCATGCACAGAAAGGCTGAATTTAAATGCATAAAAATCCACTGAAACAAATTGCTGTGGCTGATTTCATTAGTTTGAATGCCCAGAGCACAAAATGTTCTATAAACCATACACACACACACACACACACACACACACACACACACACACACACACATTCTGCTGGTAAGACAGTAGAGTGGTTTAAGTCACATAATCATAAAGAATCAATGACAAAGAAAAAAATTATCACTTTTTTTCACTTAGAATTCAAGAGAACTATATGCAAAAGGCAAATCAACAAGGAAAACTAATTTACTGATCTAGCCAGCAAATTCACTCAATGGCTAAAATCCCTTGGAAAAAAAGTACTTTTCTTTGACTATGTAGACCTGGCTAATGATTGACCAGTTTATTCAAATACAGTGAAATTAAATCCAATTCCGTTTCTTTAATATCATTCCACCAAGTAAAATGATGTTAGTAATGATCCACAAGTCGTAAGATCCTCAGGGTACTTGTTTCTGTATCTATCCCCACTACCTAGCACAGTATAATGCACCAAGTAAAAGCTAAAAAATGGCTTAATTATTTGAATTAATTGATTAGCCATTATAGATTCCCTCATTATGATCTTCAGATGTGAGACCTACAGTCATTCTAATCTCTTTAAAAGTCTCGGTTTCATCTGCAAAATGAACTGGAGAAGGAAATGACAAACCTCTCCAAACTCTTTGCCAAGAAAAGCCCAAATGGGATCACAAGGAGTTGAACAAGACTAAGCAACTAAAACAACAAAAAGCCATCAAGTCAGGTCTTATCAACTAGACTTAGGTTTTGACACTAGACACTTCTGTCTGGACACTTGATATAGGAGGAGATAGGTGAGGTTGAAGACTTTGCACAGTCCTGCCCCACTTAAATTCAATTTACTTACAAGTCAAGACATCATCCTCCTGATGACATTGGTCTTTTTTGAGAAGGAAAGATGAAAGACAAATATCAACTAGGGTAGCAAAAGAACCAATCTGTATCTAAGCAGCAGCATTTATCCACGTTACAGCATTATTCCCATCTATTCTCAAGAGACTGTAAGCTCCTTAAGGACAGGAATCATGTAGTATTTGTCTTGGTCTTTGTATCCTCATGTTCTAGCAAAGAGCCTTTAATGAGCCTAGAAAGTACCCAAAGAAAGGAAAATAAAAGGGGAGAAAAGAAAGACACCAAATGGGGGGAGAATAGTAGTATGAAGGAAAGGTCACCCCTGAAGGGAAGAAAATGGTGAATTACTTAAGTATAGGCTAGATATGAGTTCAGACAAACCACCATTTCCACAACTTTGCCTGGAGTCAGCAACTTCAACCACAACTATAATATAGTAGAAAGATTTGAAAGTAGAGAACCTAGACTTCAACCCTAGCTCAACTAGCTGTATGACTCTGTTAAGCCTCTTCTCCTTTCTGGATTTTAATTTCCTCATTAGTAAAAATGGCTTTGATCCTTAAGGTCCTTTCCAGCCTTAAATCGTATGATCTTATGACAGGAGATACATGCAGAGGTATTTTTTTCCTTAGGCATAGCTTAGTGGAAACTTTATCACTAAATCACATAATTGTTTTTTTTTTAATAACATAGCAAACCTTGTTATTATAAAGAAATTTTGTTCCCAGAGGTTTCATTAATCAAGGCATTAGTGTATTTGAAAATAATGAAAAATGACATGAGGGCAGATTCACATCCTATAAAAATGTTTCTCATTGTTTTCTAGTTAAAATGCTTGAAAATTCTTTAATTTTAATCATGTTCTTGTGTTTGTATTAGGAAAAAAACTTCAAGATGTTTTTTTTAATCCTTTAAAAATTCAAACAACTCTGAAAGATTGGGGATCCAGTATAGCAAACACAAACAGGTTTTAATTTTAATCGACTAAAATTAATATGAATAAAGATTTTCCATAGACTTCTAAGGCCAGAAAAGATCATGAAAGATATTTTAGTTTACTCCTATATATTCATAATGGACTCTGCCCTCTATTTTACTGATCTATTATCTGAGTTTAGTCCTTGAAGATTACTTCTACCACATTTTATATTATTACTTCCTGTCAATTCCTTCTTAATCCTATCACAAATATACTGGACTATAAATTCATATCCTGACAGGATTTAATAAACACTTCATTTTTTTTTGAGGTAAATGGAATTGAACAAAGTTTACTTTGAGTGTCTGTCTGTATAAAGGTGGCTTTTGGGCACAGGCAGCCAGGTCTGGAAGTGGGTTTCTGACTGGCATGCCATGTGTTGTTTCGATTGTTATTGGACAGTCTGCTTCAGTCATTAGCAAGTTATCTTTAATCTTTCCCTTAAGGAATTCTTTCAGCATTTGGCAAATATAGTTCTTCCGGCATACCAATTAGGATAATGTGATTTCTTCTTTATCTGTTTTCAAAATCTTCTAAGTCTTCTCAATTAGGTGGAGTTGGTTCGTTGGACCTAGCATTTTTTGAGTTTGGGCTTTCTTTGTACATTGGAACTTCCTTCATTTGCCACAGGGGAAACAAAGCAGCTAGTCTTGGACTCCATTCTCATGATTTTAGTAAAAAATGTTAAGTTTATAAGGCAGACCCAAAAAATCATTATCACAAGTTTCCAACATATTTTTATAACACACTGAACTTTGGTGACTCCCAAATGCCCAGTGACTAATCAGGGAACTGTCAAATCCTCAAGAGTTGGGATTCCAGATTCATTCTGACTTTCTTTGGGTGGTAACAGTTTCATTAAGTGAGCTATACCACAGGTTCCCTATCCATGGAATTAAGGTGTGTTTATCATCCCCATCTTACAGTTAAGGGAACTGAGGCAGACAGAAGTTAAATGACTTGCCCAGAATAATATGGCTAGTATATGTCTGAGAATGGATTTGAAATCAGAAGTTTCTGACTCTAGGCCTGGGGCTTTATCTATTAGGTCATCTTATTCCTTCCAAAAACAGGAATACTATGAAATAAACTTATGCTAAACCATTTGATTCAAAATCTCTTTCATTGGGATCTTTGGATTTTGAATTAACTAAATTTCACAGGCCAAAGTGAGACTTGAATGGTTACTTGCCTGCCCAGGCCCAGTGGCAGAAATCAAAGTGAGAGAGAATTCTGCAGGGCCAGATAGTTCAGGAGGCAGTACATATCTATAATCTAACTTCTTTTTTTAAGGATAAGATGCTTTTATTTAAAAGCACAAAGAGAATGATCTATTTGCTAAATGTCTCTAACATTTTAAAATTCTTTTTTTTTATTAAAGCTTTTTAATTTTCAAAAGATACACATGGATAATTTTTCAACATTAACCCTTGCAAAAGGGTTCCAATTTCTTCCCTCTTTTCTTCACCCTCTTCCCCTAGATACCAAGTAATCCAATATATGTTAAACATAGTAAAAATATATGTTAAGTCCAATATATGCATATATATTTATACAATTATCTTTCTGCGCAAGAAAAATCAAATCAAAAAGGAAAAAAAATTATAATCTAACTTCTTCCCTGGGCCCAGGACAACAGAGAAAGAGCATGCCCTTTGTGATTTCAGGCATGTGATTTCAGGGGACAGGTGGCTTTGGGCTGAAGGCTGTTAAAAATTCTTTTTTAATTATGCAGGATCATCATTGAATTCTAAGGGAGGATTTAAAAAAAAGGAAAGAGACACTTTCTATACAAACAGAACAACAAATGCAGAATGAAATGTATATTGCTACTTGTTTCTGCTCCATGGCAACAAATCAGACTGTGGAAAAATAATGGTTTGGAGAAGAAAAAGAAACAGATTCAATTTCTCTATCAAATGTCTGATATTTAGAATTCAAACTGATGCATGAAATTTCACATAAAGAAAGTTTTTCAAAGAATCTGGAAGAGACAGAAGTTAAAGAATATGCCATCTTTGAGAAATCCTAAGATAGTCACTAAGAAATGAGATAGTCTGAAATGCCATGAGGATGAATAGCTTGTTCCATGCTAAACTCTGATTTTGGAATGTCCCAATGTAGTTACCATTTCAATTCCTCAAAAGGCAAAGCTGTCTACAAACATTGCTTATTTCAGCAAAACTTCAGTCGATTTTATGCAAAACTGATATATTCTGCACAGGTCCAGAACACACATCTGTGTTTAAGTTAGATGTAAAAACAAACCATTTTCTTGACAGTTAAACATTTTCCTTCAGAGAATTCAATTACACATGTAACTGAGAACAAGTGTAAAACAAATCAGAGGGCCTGAGGCAATGCCTTCATCCCTTCCATTGTAACAACTGCTACTACATTCATCATGGCTGGTACCTCAGTGGGTGTACAATTAATTCAGGTCTACAGTATATGAATCAATGTCATGTGTGCTATTGAATGCTTAACAATCTAAAAAATTAAAAACTAAAAAAGAATGCTTAACAATCTACTTTAAGTAAATTTGTTCCCAGATGCTCATCCTTGTCTAATTCTAGTCCCATGAAGGAGCTACTGAGGAGCTTTCATCTTCTCTTTGCCCTTGATTCCCATTCACAAAAATTCCTTTCTTTTTCTTTCCCTTAAATACCAGTGTTCTTGGAAAAGTGGATACAACGCATATTTCCATTGCCTCATCATTACATGCTTTCTCCGTCAGCCCCTTGAAATCAGTCTTCTACCCCCAGCTATCCACCTGAAATTCCTGTTGCAAAGGTCACTCCAATAACCAATTTCCAAATCCCATGGTCTTTTCAGTCCTCATCTTCAACAACTCTGAAGCATCCAACTAAGCAGATCATATCTTGTTCTGGATAATCTTTCCTCTCTTGGGTTTAGAAAGATTTTTTCTCGTAGATTCCTCACCTAATGCTCCTTTTCTTCTTCCTGATCCCTCCTCCTTTAGGTAACTGCTCCCCAAAGATCTTTCTTTGACCCTCTTCTTTCTCTAACTATTCTCAATCAACAACAACAATAATGGCTAATACTTATACTTTAAAGACTGCAAAGTACTATACATATGTTATCTCTTTTGATCCTCTAAACCAAAGAAGTTTTTTCTTAAATTGTGGGTCCTGATCCCAAATGAGGGTCATGTAATAATGTGGGACTTGTGAAAAATTTGACAACAGTAAAAGGTATCAATTATCCCCCCCAGATTTAATTATTTATGTAAAAATAAACAAGCATATACATCTCATTTGTATGCAAATTTGCTTTCATCTTTAATAAATGGTAAGGTTATATGTCTATACATATAAATATGTATGTGCATATAGATAGAAACCAAAGAATTCTTTTAAAATAAATTTCTTTAGGATTTATTATCAGTAATTATTTGATTTATATACCTATTTTGTACACCTATATAACCTGTGGCTGAGTAAAAATTTTGGGACTTTTGAAGAAGTCCTGATCTAAACAATCCTATTATTATTCCCATTTTACACATTAGGAAACAGAAATTGAAAGTTAAGTGATTTGCCCAGGTACACAGGTCAGTATCTAATATAAGAGTTGAATTCAGAAGTTCCCAATTCTGAGTCTATCACTATCTCCATTGCATAACTTTATGCCTCAAATGCTTACTAAGCACTAATTTATGTCTGGCTCCTTGCTCATCCAGATCGCCGAATTAAATTCCCTCATTCTCTTTGGCCCACTCCTCCTTTAAAATCTAACTCAAATGCTACTTCCTCCAGGAAGTCTTCCTTGATTTCCACTTTAATGAATGCTTTTCCTTCAAAACTTATAAAAGATTTTATTTGTACCTCTCTCATGTAATCATACCTTATTTTCCAGTATAGATATCTTTGTATGTTATAGTATCTCTCCAAACCATAAACTACATGAGGATAAACACATATCTAATCTAAACTTTGTATCTCTCCCAATATCTACTTTATACAAAACATTGGCTATACCCAGTAGGTACTTAATAAATGTTTCTTGAATTCCTGATTCTAACTTAGAGTCATCAAAGACTTGCAATTTCCCTACAGGCATATCTGACTAGAACTTGGATAACATGATTGTTAGGTCATTGGTGATGATCACCAAAAATGTAATTTTAGTGAATAGAAAATTAACATTCTCTCTTTCTCAAGCACTTCATTTGTTTCTTTCCCACAGTGGGAATTAGAAAAATGAACTAGAAGTAGGATAATAGTAGAACTGAATAAGTCAGAGAAAGAAATTTAGAATTATAACTCTAAGCTTTTTAAAGGGAAGAGGTTAATTAAAAGGTATTATTAGAACAATCTTGATCACAAGTGCCAGGAATACACCTATAAGGTCTAAGGAGAAAAAACTGAATCTAATCCTCTCCAGTTAAGATAACTAAGCAAACACTGTTGCTCCTGAATGGAATTATTTTGGCCACACCTTCAAGGCTAGTTCATAAAATCTATTGTTCCCTGGAACTGAGGACCCCTTTCCCAATCCAATTCTGCCTTTGGTCTTCATAATCACTGTAATAAAGAGAATAGATTTTATAGGAACTATAAGATCAGAATTTATAATGGAATTTTACTGATAAGGATAAGTCCAAAGAAGAGCTTTGCAGGAAAATCAAACTCAGAGACTGGATTTGAACTTAGGTTGGCAGAATTCTGGTTCACTGTTCATTCCAACATATCCTAAGTGCAGCAGCAGTTGTATTATTATTTTTTGCTTTATGTTTTATGTTTGTTTATTTGTCTTACAAAGAAGACAATAGATTTTTTAAAAAAACCTAATTGAGTCCTATTGGGGAATAACACTAATTCCCCTCCTGGTGGGGAAAAGCCACCAATAATAAATGAGTTCAGAGATTGACTTTTTGAAACCTTGACTTTTTGAAACCTTTCTGAAACAATTGACTTTTTGAAACCTTCAAAGGTTTGATTTGAAATGAAACATCCAGAGCAGCCTATGTCATGAACTTCAGTTGTTATGCCTTAACTGCCTCTTAAATCACATATATATATATATATATATGTATGTGTGTATATGTGTGTGTGCATTTGTGTATACACACACGCACACATAGTTGGAACCAAAAGCCAATCTTGAATCAAATGAGATGATATATTTGAAAAGTGCTGGCTTAACACAGTGCCTGATACATAGTAGGTCTTTAATAAATGCTTGTTCTCTCAACCTCCTTCTTTCCCTATCATTCTGACTTGGGAAGAAACAGAAGTTCACTAAGTCTAAATTAACACATTTAGAAAGACATTCTTCAAATGATTTTCAAAGATCATTAAGCACTCATATTATGTAACCTTCCCCACAAACTTTTCCAATGTTTATTCAGCCTATTTTTTCTCTGTAATTGAATTAATGCAATTTTAACTGATTTCTTCATATTTCAGAAGTGGAGGTAAAGAGAATTCAAAATAAATTTTCAGCATTATTAGAGGTGATACTAGTGTGAGCATAGAGGCTAATAAAAATCTTTGGTATTTCCTGCTGCATAACACAAGCGATGTACTATCTATTTACATGGCTGAAGAAAATAAGCAATGACAAGAGAGTATACAGAAACACAGGCAGAAATAGACATAATTTTGAAAATAGATTTTTTTAAAAGCATGGGACCTACAAAAGTTCTTTTTCCTATAGAAAGTTGTTGTTGAGTGTTTCAGTCTCTGTAATCCCATTTGTGGTTTTTTTAGCCAAAATCCTGGAATAATTTGCCATTTTCTTCTCCAGCTCATTTTACAGATGAGGAAACTGAGGCAAAGAGAGTAAGTGACTTGCCCAGGGTCACATAGCTAGTGAGTGCCTGAGACCAGTTTTTAATTCAGGAAGATGAGTTTTCTTGGCTGCAGGTTCAGCCTTCTATCCATTGTTATCTTACTCTACAAAATAAGCCTTTTTCATTGGGGCCTTTACAACAACAACAATTAATGCTGAAGTCTCACCTAACCCTTATAGAAAACAGAATCAGCTATTATACAGCATAATCAATATGAATTATCAATATAATCAACCGCAGATTATATTATACACACATATGCATCAAAATCAAAGTTGTAGATTTTGATTGTTAACCCTTCTCCTTTAAACTCTTAAGCATATGCTGAAGAGGTCCCAGTAATCCAGTGAAAAGCACAGAGGGTAGGATGCTTCCACTCCCAACTTGGTCACTCAGTAGCTGAGTAACTTAAGGGAAATCATCGAAGTCTAAATTTCTTCACTTGCCAAATGGGGAAGAAAGCACTGTGAAAAGTATTATGATATAGGAAGTATACTAGATTTGGAGTCCAGGGACTTGAATTCAAATGCCATTTCTGGCTATGTGACCCTGAGCAAGCTACTTAACTGACTGCATCCCAAAAGTAAAATAAAATTCAGGGATTGGACCACACACCTGATTTCTACAAGCTCTTCTAGGTCTTGAAAAACTCAATATGAAAGGAAATAATAATGTGGGAATGTGAAAATGTTTTGGAAAAAAAAAAGTTATGAACCATCGTAAATTAAACTAGTCAAGAACAAATCTCTTTCTGTCAAATTCTCTCAGCCCCAGTATGAATACATTGTAGTTAGAGTATATTTCATGAAATAACGAAGTAGATGTAGCTGTACATGGTTTTTACTTTTTTAGGTATAATTAAAGCCAAGCTCTTTGGTCTAAGTGAAGATACCTAAAACAGTCTACTTCTCAAAACAATTCCATTCCCAATTGGATCCTTTAGTGTTCACTCTAGTCTTTACACTTCTCAAAAGACTGGCCCTTGATTTTTCTTCAACTTAACTATTTTGGGCTACACCATTCCCACAATATAAATAGAAATCCTACTGCCAAATCAAGAGAGAGCCATATTTTTACAACCCTTATTTAACTTGAAGGCTTAATTTCACAGCTGTGAAACTGGTGGAATGTAACATTTTAATTTAATATAAACCAATTTCATTCATTTTCAGAAAAGTAAAAGATAGCTTCCAGACAAAAAAACTACAAAGCTCAATTTTAATAGCTCAATATTTTCAAGAACTGAAGATGAGAAAACTGTAATAATTCTGAACATTACAATTTTGTACAATTCTTAATAAAACATAAAATGCTTATTAGAAGGGATCTTTGAAGTCATTCTACTCTACCCTTCTATTTACAGTAGGAATCCATTCCACAGGAGCCATTCTCAAACTTTCTGGCCTCACAACCCCTTCACACTTTAAAAATTTGTGAGAATCATCCCTAAAAGCTTTTGTTTATGTGGATTATACCTGTCAATATCTATTATGTTAAAAGTTAAAACATTTTAATATTATTATGCAAACAGTTTGACCTCATGGATATCCTGAAAGGGTCTAGAGGACCCTCAGGAGTCCCTAGATCATATTGTGAGGACTGCTTCTCTTTGGCATTCCTGAAAAAAGGTCATCAGCCCTCCAAATGCTTCCAGTAACAAGAACCTGATTACATGACAGGACAACCAATTTTTATTTCAATTTAATTTCAAAATATCCTGCTCTATGTTAATTCCTTCTGCTTTACTATATTGACCTAATGAAAACAAAATTAACAAATTGTCTTGGTCCTCTATATATGTGTGTCTGACAGTTTTAGAAGTAATATAAAATTTAGCAAATTACTCATTTGAAAATAACCAAAAACACAAACAAATTACTCGTTTGTTTTGAAAAGCACCAACAAAAAGCTAAATTTTTGAAAACTAGTGGCAATAATTACAGATGTTTTGTAGTGGAAACTAAATATAGAACTTGATAGCTAAATTGCTCTTGGATTCCCATACTCAGGCACAACCCTCAAAAGCTATGGGGAGAATGCAGCCAGTCCAGGCTTGCCTGCCCTCCTTCAATATGGACACTGTTATTCACACAGCACACGCTGGCTGATGAATTTTTGTTTTCAGATCAGTTCCCTGTGATACCATAAGCATTACTATGATCATTCCCACCTTCATATTTTTCTTCATGGTAGTTCAAAATCTGAAATGTTCTCGTCTCCCTTCCCTCATATCCATTTCTCCCCATTCCTGAGAGTCTAGATCAATCCCAATTTCCCCCATCAAGCTGATTTTAGCTACTTCTGCTCACGGTGATTTCCTTTCTCTGAATATCTAAAGCACTGATAGTCTGTAACCATTCTAAATAGAAAGGAAGTAGAGAAATTTTATTTCTGGTAGGAAAGCAGGCTAGCTCTGCCCAGATCTAAACTTTAGTCTTATTAAGTAAAGTTGCCTCTTAATGATTTTCATGAACTTAGAGCTTATGGGGGAGTTGAAAATAAATGAAAGGAAAATTCTCATTTTAATAGACTGAACTTAGGGAAACTAAGCTGAAAAGGCAGACATAATGCCTAAAGGATTCCCTGGCTGGCTTGCTGGCTGACTTTAGGTACACAGAGTTGTATCTCAGCTTCTATCTTTCTGAACTAAAAAAAGTTAGCCATGCATCCCATGTTTTAAACTAGTGTGTCCCATGGTTAATCTGGTAAAAGAAACATCGGTGGGGGCTTTTAAACAGGTTTTGAATAAATAATAATAACCTCAAAATGCCTTTAACTTGGCTATATACATACATGTATACATACACATACACACATATATAAATATATTTACAAACACATACATATGTGCATATTATTTTATAGAATTCTTTAATTCAATCAATCAGCATGCATTTATTAGTCAGCTACTACTATAAAATGGGAGGGGGAATAAAAGAAACTATAAAACATAACCTCTATCCCAAGGAATCTCTTAAGCATCTTGTTGGAGAGGTGAGATTTTCACACAGCAAATGATAAAAGGACATTACAAACATATATTGGACTACTTACCATCTAGGGAAGGGAGGGAAAATTGGAACACAAGGTTTTGCAAGGACTAATGTTGAAGAATTGTCCATGCATATGTTTTGAAAAATAAAAAAGTTTTAATAAAAAGGACATTATAAGATAGAATATAAAAATACATAAAGTATAGTGCCAGTGACCATGGGCAAAACTGCAGCATGACAGAGTGGAAACAGTAGTGGACCTGGAGTTTAAAAGTTTGAATTCAAATCCTGGCTCTGATATTTCCTAGCTGAGTAATTTTGGCTGAGACAAGTTACTTTGCCTCTCTAACTCTTATTTATGAGCTGTAACGTGAAAATATGGATGGATAGATGGATAAAGACAGATATATGAGATATAGAGAGATACAAATATGGAGATAGAGATGAAAAAGAGATAGAGACAGAAACATAGATGCAGATAGATATATAGATAGAGGAGAGATACAGAGAGATATGGAGAAAGAAATATGATAGATCTATAACAGAAAATATCCTTGTTCACACTATTCCCTATGACTGCAATGTCTTGCTTTCCAGAGCTGAGAACCGTTCTGCACAGCAGGCTCCATTATTTAGATGTACAAAGATTTGGAGGCACTTCCTCTAAATGCCTTTCAGACATTTAGAACTGGATTGTCCAGTAGACTTCTGAAACTCAATATGTCCAAAACTGAACTCATCTTTCCTCCTAAGCCCTCTCTACTATATTACTATTGAGAGTAGCACCATCCTGACAGTCTCTCAGGCTCATAGCCCTCAAGTCAGCTTGGATTCCTCATTACCTCTTATCCCTCATATCTAAGCTATTTTCAAAGCCTGCCAATAGCACTTTTGCAACATTTTCTAAATTTACCCCTTCCTCTCCCCTAACATTGCCATGATTCTGGGGAAGGCTCCATCACTTCAGAACCTGCATCATTGCATTGCCTGCTACAAATCTCTCTCCACTCCAATCCATCCTCCATTCAGTTGTCAAAGTGATTTTCCTAAAATATAGGTCAGATCATGTCACTGTCCTGCTGAATTAACTCCTATAGCTCTCTATTTCCTTCAAGATCAAATACAGAATCCTCTGATATTTTCAAAGTCCTTCATAGTCTATTCTCCCTACCATTTTTGTCTTTTTTTTAAAAAAAATCTATTCATTTTGAATTTAAATACAAAAAGACTCAAAAAGGGCCATGTATACAGCACAACATAAAAGGAGGATTAAATATAAAACCACAAATTTTCATTTCACAGTTTACTTAAAAAAAAAAAACTGTAACAAATACCACACATCATTTTCAAAACTCCCCTGCTTTTTTGTGCTTCCAGTTTTTCTTTTATACATACATGCACTTTTTCCCCTATTGTATACTAAAGGAGTACTATTAGACACAAATATGAATGTGTGTATATACATGCATGTGTAACCTATATGTATATAACACATAGATACCTTGTGGAACACGTGTATATAACATACCCATATGTGTATATATTTAAAAACCATACTATTCATACTACTATTTATCAGTTCATTTTCTGGAGGTAGATAACATCTTTCTTCATAGGTTCTTTGTAGTTGATCTGAAGACTCAAACATACTTTCAAAGTTGTTCTTAAAACAATATTGCTGTTACTGTGCCCTCTACTCCTATCCCTATATGGTTCCTATGGCTCTGGGGGCTAGATACAAAAAACACAGAATCACAATGAGGAATTAAAGAAGAGTTAAAATGAATTTTCTACCAACTAGGCAAATAATGGCCTGGAACTCAGGACCTTTCAACAGGAGTAAAGAAAATAAGAATTTATTGAGTAAAACAGGCACTGCTTTAAGCACTTCACAAATATTAAGTTAAATGCTATTATCATTCCTATTTTATAGCTGAGAAGAGTCAGGCTGAGGCAGGATTTAAACTCAGTTCTTCCTGTCTCCAAGCCCAATGTTCTCTGCACAAACTGGCTCAAAAGAAATAATCTTTGTCCGGGGTTCCAGTGTTGGTATCCTCTGGCAACTTGGTTGGGTGTGGTTATTGACAGTCTTCAGCTGCATGTTAAATCACTAGCTTCCCCTCCAACAGGAAGCTTTGTAGCCACTGCACCCCTGGAGAGAGTAGCAGGTAGTCCCAAAGATACCAAACAGTTGAGACCCAGGAGATAGGAACAGAAAACAGCTCAATGACACCCACTGAAGATAATGATAAAATCAATGGAATTCTGCTCCATGATATCAACAGAAGCCAGAAACTCTCACACCCTGAAGTGTGTTTGACCTATCCTACTCACATAAGCACTTTTGCAACATACATCCCCACGTATGTTCCCTATACTCACTGGCCAGAATACAGCGGGCACAGGAGTGTATCTCCTGGCCCCACATGTGGTTTTAGGTTATCCATGTTCCTTCGATGAATGCCCTAAATTTGTGTCTTCATATACAATCCCTAGCTATGTCTTCTCTGCCACTAAAAATGTGGCAATTTGTGGAAAAAAATCCCATTTGTGTAGCAGGAAAACTTTTTGTCACTTTATTTACAATGCTATTTAACTAAATGCCTTTTGTTTTTAAATGGAACATCCCCTAGCTGATGGACTGGTGAAAATCAACATCCTGGTAAGAGTCCCTTGAGTTATGGATTTGAGTAGGTGCTCAGTCAGTGCCTCCCTGGAAATTGGACTAGCTAATTTTGGAGTGAGGGGCATTATAAAACCATCAAACAAATCTGAGCCTTAAAATTAGTTTCCTGTCCAAAACATGCAACAAGGCATTGAGAGACAGTGCCAAGGTGACAAATACATTTTGCCGTGTAACAAACTGTTTTTCAACATAATTCTGCTCTTAAACAGGACTAAGAATACAAAGCTTTTAGCCTCTGTACATGTTCCTCGCTTAGAACAGCCAGATCTTTGAATAAAAAGAGATTTCTAGAACACAGAGTACATAATATAACATTCAAAATCAAACAATTGACTAACCTCTTTACAAAATGTAAGTTCTGATCATTTCAACCTTAAAGATTACTGCCTTTAATAGATAAACACACTTCCCAGTTGTATAATTTTCAGTCAAACAAACTTCGAATACATCCAAGAAAAGCATGATACTGTAGATAACAAACAGCCAAACAGTCTGGACTGATCAACTTGATTTTCATCTTTGCCAGACAGCCAGACGCAGAGCGGTCCTACATGTGGAGAAGAAAATGGGGGGTGAGGGGGAGAGGGAGGGGACAGATTCCTTGGAATAATGAAGTGTTTTTTAATACTTCTATTCCCCAGGGGGTATTTCTTCCCCTTTGATTTTGTATTAATCATCTTGGATCAGGCACTTGACAATTGTCACTCTTCACTTGAGCAACAGGACAAAAAGAAATGAAAAAGTATCACTTTTGGCTTTCTTCTCTAAGAATAGGAAAAAAATCAATCTGGCTCTCCTGCCATTTCTCCTGCACCAGCCTAGTGTTCTTCTCCCAACTGGTGACCATATAGCTAGTGTTGGTGACTGAAATTAAGGATTGAGGGAAGAAACAGACACTGCCCCACCAAGGGAGAAAGAGACCCCAGAACACCAAAAAAGCTGCCCCCCAACCCAGAAGAAAAAGGATATTATGGAGCTCTTTCTAAGGCAATCAGTCAAAAGGCAATGTTACACAATGGATACAATGAAGACCTGAATTCAAATCTTGCCTTTGATATGTATGGTCTATGTGACCTCTAGGAAAACCGCTGCACCTTCCAGGTGCAGTTCTTTAAAACCATAAGTCACTTTTCTCTCTCTCTCTTTCTCTTTTTTTTTTTTTTTTTTTTTTTGCTTTTTGCTGAGGCAATTGGGGTTAAGTGACTTGCCCAGGGTCACACAGCTAGGGAATGTTAAGTGTCTGAGACCAGATTTGAACTCAGGTCCTCCTGACTTCAGGGCTGGTGCTCTAACCACTGCGCCACCTAGCTGCCCCCCATAAGTCACTTTTCAACAGTGAGGTGATTCAGGCCAATTCCAATAGACTTGTGATGAAGAGTCATCTGCATCCAGAAAGAGATTATGGGGACAGTGGATCACAATATATAGTATTTTCCCTTTTTTCATTATTGTTTGCTTGCTTTTTGTTTTCTTTCTCATTTTTTTTCCTTTTTGATCTGATTTTTTGTGCAGCATGATAATTATGAAAATATGTATAGAAGAATTGCACATGTTTAACATATATTGGATTACTTCCATCTAGGAGAGGCGATAGGGGAAAGAAAGGGAGAAAAATCTGCAACACAAGGTTTTGCAAGGGTGAATGTTGAAAACTATCTTTGCATCTATCTTGAAAATAAAAAGCTGTTATTAAAAAAAACATAAGCCAAATGGTAGATGCTCGTTTTAGTTGCTAGTGGTAATTTCTTTATAGAGAATTCATCTGCATGAATGAAGTCACAGATCTGGTCCAAAAGAAAGAGGAGGGGGCAAATCAACCTCAGCATGTAGGTTTTGGTTTTGTGATCCATAATTTCACTGATGTTGAGGAAGTTCCCTCTATCAAAGCACACTATCACCCACTCTATAATTCTTAATCTCAGAAACTGGCTTTAAGAACAGTAGGGACAGAGAGAAAAGAATCAACCAGTCAAAATACATCAGAGGCACATTTCTGAAGTCCTCCCTCTATTTAATCTTCTATAGTGCTTCTGACAGCTAAAACATAGTTTTAAAGAATAATTTAAGAAACCAGTTTACTAGAGGTTGGAGCAGAGTGGTAACTTTTATAACAAATACGTATTTGCTTTAAGGAAAA
>JAJPUD010008310.1:0-24498 GCA_023553655.1 Myrmecobius fasciatus
TTTTTTTTTTTTAATCAAATTCATGGCTCCTTGTAATGTTATTTGCTTGACAGAATTTTTATAAAACATTGAATAGTCTTAGGATTTATCTGCAAGGGAGACTTAAACAAAAAACTGCATAAATAGGATTTAAGTAGTGTGTGCTAATACAGTTCTTGGCTTGGGTTTTGAAGGATGAATAGATTTTAAATAGGAAGTAGGAATATACTTTTTTCTTATAGTCAGAGGATGCAGTCTGAGTAAAGTGTTGGTAGCAGGCCATGCGGTCGTCTGGTTTCGGCTGTTGAAGAGGCCAGACTGACCCAGAGGATTCACCGTTAATATAATAGGATTGAGATAAGTAGGGGTTATTAGATAATTAGGATACCAGGTTAAAGAACTTCTTTTATCAAAAGAAAAATGTGCCACCAAAGATATTGGGGTAGGAGATTGGGAGAAAGTGGTGTAAAATTGGAGTTAAGGGAGAGTAATTTGATCCCATGAAGAATTATAGGGAGCTGCTTAGGAATGAGGAGATAAATTATATCCATGGTGTTGAACTGAAATAGAAATAGGGGCTACTAAACCATACCTGTGCACTGCATGTTGACTTAGAAAGCCATTATTTTTGTTCCATTGCATTTTTAATTCAGTAGTTCCACAAAACATTTTAATCTGGTTCTGAAATCTTGTAAACTGTGTGTTCCACACCTCTGAGTTAGATTGGTAGTTTGTTGAAGAGAAGGGACATAGCACTTGGTGACCAAGGGAATAAAAAAAAGTAAAAAATGAGTCCAGTTTCACACCTCCTTAAATAGTGATAATGGGGTTTAGGGAACTGTAAAAGACATGTAAAAAAAAATTGCATCATTCTTCCTGCTGAAAGTGTTCTATCATCTTCATAATGAATATTTTGCTGGGTGTGGAGTAAAATTAGTCTTGATCTTTTGAGTCTGATAACATCTGGATTTCTTTCAGTGGATATTCCCTCCAAAAGTAGGATACTACCTTCTTTTACTGTTTTTCCCCAAGGCATACATATTCCCTATGCAAAAGAACAGAGACTGTTAATTAATTGAAAGATTAATGAATGCAAAATTAAGTCAGCATATTGTTGTTGTCTGGGCCTCAGGTCAGAGAAATTCATTACCAGGTTGGCTTCATTGAGGATGGATTTTACAGCTGAGGCAATTCATGAAGATAAAGACAGGTTATGATTTGCCATAGTGAAGGGACTACCCATACTGACTATTGTGGATCTTTGAAATAATAAAATAAATTGTACTCTGTATTTCAGTTTAGTTGGCTTATCCAAGATATTTTATATTCTGCTACACTTAGCAGTTTTAGTTTTTGGTTTCCTTTTACTTAAGTTCTTCTATTTCTTTTAGATGCACAAGTTCAACACAGATCCTGAAGTATTCCTCTTTTTAGTTAGTACTCGAGCAGGTGGCCTAGGTATTAATTTGACTGCAGCAGACACAGTTATCATCTATGATAGTGATTGGGTAAGTTGGGTAGTAAGTACTGGGATTGGATTTCCTATTCTTGATTCTTGCTGGGAAGAAATTTGTATGAATCTTTAGAGAAAAAACATTTTTCATTGATAACTTTAGTTTTGCATCATCTACATTTCCCAATTTATGTAAGTTTATATCCCAGTGTATCCTCCCCCAACCATTCCCAGAGAAATATCCCTTAAAAGAAAAGTTTTTAAAAATTCAGTAAAACTAGCCAACGCGTTTTTAAAAATGAGTCTGATGTAATCTATAGTATTCCATACCCAAGGTTTCCCACCTTCGTAAAGGAGAAAGGGAGATGAGGACTTTGTTTTTAATGATTCGTTTCCTAAATTGATGTTTAACATAATGTACATTTTAGAAGTACAGATCATTTCATGGAGACTATTTTTTTTAAACTTGGAGTAAATTAGTTTTTATCTTGGATATAAAGTGAAATTTTCAAAGCTTCTCTGAAAGAAAAGCTGTAAAATCAGATACTGTTTTCTAAAATTTATTATACTTTCAGTTTTTGATTTTGGTAGGATTTTGTTGCAAATTTAAGTTAATGATGTAATATTGTTTGTTTCAAGAATCCTCAGTCAGATCTTCAGGCCCAAGACAGATGTCACAGAATCGGTCAAACAAAACCTGTTGTTGTCTATCGTCTTGTGACAGCAAATACTGTTGACCAGAAAATTGTGGAGAGAGCTGCTGCCAAGAGAAGGCTAGAAAAACTCATCATCCACAAAAGTAATTAACAATTTTGTAACAGAGTTCTTGTACTGCGAATATTTTACACAATAATTTGCTCCACGGTGCTGTGCTTTTGCCTTTTTAAAAAATTCTTGTTTTTTCTTAACTAGATTTAGAGGGCAGAGTTGAGGTAGGAAGACATGAAGTGAAGTGATGGGGCAGGGGGAGAAGGGGGTCTAAATTATGAGGATGCCAAGCTTTTCAAGTAAGTACTTTCATGTAGGTAATAAAAGCTGTTAAATTCAGAAAGAGGATGGTCTTGAGTTGTGGTATCAAAATTACATAGAAATGGGGGGCCACTCCACCATACATCCTGTGGACTACATGTTGACTTTGAAAACCCACATGTTGAATACATTATCTATATTCTATTGCATTTTATTGTTAAATATTTCCTCCTTGTATTTTAATCTGATTTTAGTATTGCAGGCCAGGTATTTGACAACTTGTTGTCTAGAGGATGAGAAGTAGGGTTTGAGGAAACAAATGATGGGTTATTTTTGGTATGTATAGTTTGAAGTAATATTGAAACATTTTAGTTGTGATGGTAAAACAGATGGTTGTACAAGTGGTATTGAAGTATGAAAAAAATCATAGAATTCCTTACAGCCACGTAAGGCTCTGTTGCTGTCCTCTATAATTCTTTTCACTGAAAGTTCAGTTACACTGAAATTCAATTTTACCTATAATTCCATATCATGTAAAATTTATACTGTGCATTATAGTATCCGTAATTGCCATAATATGGGTTCATAAAAGATTAGCAAATAAGTATTTGCACAAAGTATTGGCATTTTGTTCCATTGTTTTCTTTATGATCATTGATATATTATGTCCTGGCCAAAATTTTTATTTTGTAAGACAGTAGGCTTACACATACAATAGTATATTGTGGCCTTTTGAGGGAAAGCAGTGGTACATTAAATGTCTTTAAAAACTGAGATCTTTTTAGTCTTTTTATTTCTTAAGCATTTGGACATTCTGTAAATTTAGGCATGCTTAATATTCTTCCTTTCTATTCCAGTATTTTAATTTAACTTGGAAAAGTTAAATTATATATTTTTAATGTTTTTAGATCATTTCAAAGGTGGTAAATCTGGATTAAGTCAATCTAAGACCTTCTTGGATCCTCAGGAATTGATGGAATTATTGAAATCCAGAGACTATGAGAGGTAAGTTTTTTTTTGTTTGTTTGTTTTTTTTGGTTAATTAAATTAAAATTTAAATTAAAAGCTTTAAAGTTATATTCTTTTGTATGAAATTATACACTGTGTATTTCTCTGTAGGGAAGTAAAAGGATCGAGAGAGAAAGTTATCAGTGATAAAGATTTGGAATTGCTACTGGATCGGAGTGACTTAATTGGTAAGTTTTTTTCATGTTTCAGTGGATTTCCATTGGCAAAAATAGTTCTCTTAACTGGAAAAGATAGTTTGGAAACAATAGCTGTTATTTTACTATCACCCTGAAAAACAAATAAAATTTTTTTATATGGCAAGAACTGTAGACACCCTTCTAGCTCATCCCCCTCATTTGACTTGGCACTGAGGCCATTGAGATTTAATGATTATCCAAAAAGTTCTTTTTAGTTAGCAGTTAACCTAGGACTTGTAATCTTCAGCATAACATAACATGAAAATGTAAACAAGTTACTTCTCATCTTACTTGCAGTTGACTTTTGATCAGTACACATTGAGTAACTAATTTTTTTTCAACCCAGCAAATTATTATAGTTGGGGTTGTAATTTATACTCTGATTAGTCCAAGTCTTAAAAGAAAATTCCATGGATTATAGCAGGTTTCAGTATAGCTATTGGAAAGAATACATTGTGTGCCTTACAGTTTGGCAGATGATAACCTTATGTATTGACTATAAGTTCTCTATTTCTGACCTTATTTGCTACTCATCTGCACACTTTTGCTTTATCAAATTTACTCTAATATAGGAATAATTTACTAATTTAGGAAGTGAAAGCAAGGTAATGTTCCCAAAAGGAACAGTCTTTTGCTTCTTCATCTACTGCTAACCATTTGTTAGGATAGCAATAATATTAGACATCACTGTAACATTCTTCTTCATTGTGATCGTACTTTTTTTTTAAAGCATCTACCTGCTAAGCACCAAGCATGGTGTATTTCTATTTTCAAAGAGCGTAACCATAAAAAATTTATCTAATGATAATAAAGACTTTATATTAGAGGAAATTTCCTCTGTCACTTATGCACAAGTATTTGCTGCTTAATTGGGAGAAGGGATACTCAAGAAGGGAAATAGTAACTTCTTTAATCAGAGAATTAATCAAAATGTAAATATTTTGGAAAGTAACCTGCCTTCTTTCACTGTCTTAATTGGAATTACTGAAAAGGAATGTTTTTTTGTTTGTTTGTTTGTTTTTTAATGCCCTTCCTATGTACTAAACTTAGACTGGTCCTCAGGAAATAGTTTATTACCTGTCTCATACTCAGAGCCTTGCTTAGTCTTGGCTGACTTCAAGAACTCAGAGCTACCTCCAAATCTCTGTGAGCTATCATAGCAGGACTTTGGTGAATGGAAATTCTCAAAATGACTGGTAAATTGATGAAATAGTCAGAACCCAAAATACCAAGATTATACCAACAAAAGAGGAAATAATTGTTGGCAATAAATGAAAAATAACAAGGCATCATAGATAATGAAAGTTTCTATTCTCATTATCTTCTTCTGCTATCATAGTTATTCAGTCAATTAGCATTTATTAAATGCCTGCTATGTGTTGGTTCCTATGTTAAATGTGCACAAACAAAATATAGACAAGATAAATTGGGAATTACCTGAGAGGGAAGACAGCAAGCTTAATGAGTACTAATAACTTCTTGTAGAAGATGGAATTTGTGCTAATATACATATAATGTGATGGTGCATCAATTCAGAAGTCTGATTCTAAGTTCACTTTTTTTTAGTACTTGGTTTTAATGGCTGCTGTATTTGAAGAAGATACCTCAAACATCTAACTACAGATATCTGTATACCAATCATGCAGAGATTTTTGTTAAAATTTGAACAGTAAATTTCTATTTTTCCCTAGACAATAGGGGGTAGTAGATAGAGGACTCCTTTAAATGAGGGTGCAAAAAAAAAAAAAGGAGAGTTGGCAAAATGGGTAGACTGGATTTTCATGGTGTTGGGTGGATGTCTTACATTTGATTTTAGGCTTGGTAGGTTGAAGGTTAAGGGAGGATGGCAGAGGTATTTATTCATTCTGGGAGAGAAGAGAATGATCTTGTGACTCTAGGTATTCCCTTATTTTGTGAATACACATGACTTCTTACAATATTTCCAACTTGAAATACCTTGGAAAGTTAATTTGCTCTAAAGCAGTTTTATTATAGAACATTATCAGTTTTCAGTAAAATACAAATCCATTTAAAATCATAATAATTATACCATGAATATTTGCTGATTTAGAAAATAATTTTTAAGTACTAATTTTTATTTCATTTACTTATTTATTTTTTTGTAGATCAAATGAATGCCTCAGTGTCAGTTAAGGAGAAGGTGGGAATTTTCAAGGTTTTAGAAAATGCTGAAGATTCAGATGCTGATTGTATGTTCTGAATTGGGATGTAATGAATGGTCTCGAAACAGGTCCTTATTCACAAAATTCACATAATTTACGTGTTGGTTTTGAAATCCGGTTAATATATCCATTTTTTAGTTTTCAGTTATGTGCAACAGGTGCAATCCCAAATTTAATAGATGGTAGCTTTCTGAGCTTTAATAAGAACAAAAGAAAAGAACATGTTCAGGTTTTCAGGTAACTTTTGAGTTCTAGTAGTGTTCTTGATAAAGGCCATTGTATACCTAAACACTGCCAGATTTATACAGTCTTCCTGTGGAAGTTTTTGCATGTCTTTCTGCATTCCCCCTTTTTTCTCCCCAAAAATACAGTTTATAGATAATTTTGCTTCAGTTATGGAGTGGGGGATAGGACGGGAAGAAGTGGGAGATTGGGACTATGGTTTATTTTGTTTTGTAAGAAAAATTGTATAATTTTAGTGTCCATTGCTACATGTTTTGCCAAATAAATGTTATTGTAAGATGACTTGAGTCAAGTTCTTTTCTCTATAAGGGAGTAGGTCATGTGAAGTATTTGCAATGGTGATTATATTTTCATCTACTAAAGTGCACTGATTCTCTGGCTAAGGAAGATAATAAATAAACTTGATACTGACTTTTGGAAAATGAGAACAGGCCTTGAAAATGTGCTTTTTTTTTTGCTAATTTTTACTTCAAAACATTTTTTATTCACATTTTTTGTTTTTATGTAGCTTTAATTTCTAAATGTCCCTTTCACCTTCCTTCTCCAACAAGCTTTGGTAACAAAAGAAAGGATTAAAAAAGTTCAGCAAGACTAACCAACACATCAGTCAAACTTGTAAGAGCCAAACAGTCCACGACACTCCAGAGTTCAACCTGAACCAGATTGAAATATAATTGTGAAACATTTAACAAAATAAAAATACAATAAAATATAGTGTTACTTTTTAATACTTTAATGTTACCTTTATTATGATATGTGTGATTTAGTAGTCCCTCTATTTGACTTTAACATGACAGTTATATACTATTCATAAGTGTTCAGGCTTCTTTGAATTCTCCATATAGCATAGGCTATCAGTAAGATTTTAAAATAGATGCCTTTACTCAGTGGAGAACAGAATCTAATAGAAGGGATGAAGCTTTGGAAGAATAGTGCACAATCAAAAAATTGGGCCTTAGGCTTTTTTTTTTTTTTTTTTTTTTGTATTTATTTGCAAAACATGGGTAATTTTTCAACATTGACCCTTGCAAAACTTTCTGCTACCAATTCCCCCCCCCCTTCCCTAGATGGCAGGAAGTCTACTACATGTTAATTATGTTAAAATACTTGACAAATCAAATATGTGATACATATTTTTACATTTGTGCAAAAAGAATTGCATCTACAAGGAAAAAAAATCTGAGAAGGGAAACATAATGCAAGCAAATATGAATAGAGAGAGCATGAAAATGTTATGTTGTGGTCCACATTCATATCCCTCTCTCTAGGTGTATATGACTTTCTTCATCACTGAATAATTGGAACTGGTTTGAAACATTTCATTGAGCCTTAGGCTTTAAATCACAAGTGAACATATATTCATAAATGTTTACATTTCTTGGATTGAAAATATTAAAATATAGATTTTGAAATAAAATATGAGTAAAATACTGTGCCTTTAGAGTAATAATAATCAGCATTTATATAGTGCTAATTAAGCTCTGGATATACATATTAAAAAAAGAAAAGACAGTGCCTGCTGTCAAGGAGCTTACAATCGAATGAAGGAAAACATATCAAAGGAAACTAAAAGGGCTGGAATGGTGAAGGGGACCTGATGAAGGTATGACAGTGATGGAGTGAATTGCAAAGGGTATAGCATCCTGCTACATGTTTAAATGTATTTTGTGTTTTCTATCATTTTGTAATTTCAATTAAATATTAATATTTTATGTCAAAAAATGGACTGAGTAATGATGGATATTTCTTGCTGTGCTCACAGTCTATACACTGGAGGAATAAACCATAGATTTTTGAACATTCTTGCACAAGATAAGATTTGTATTTAAATCTATTCACTGGTTTTCAAAGAAAATCACAGGAACAAAGAGCTTCAAAGAATATGTATTGTGCATTTTAAGTTGTGTGTGGTTTTTTTTTTGTGCCTATACAGAAAAACTAATAATTTTTAAAAGGTTTATAGAGTGTAAACTTATTTTGTAAGTTTGTTAGATTTTCAAAAAAAGTCTGGGATCCAGTCAACAATTAATAACATGATAGTCTAATAACTGGGCAATCGTAACCTCTTTCATGCACAAAATCTGGGAGAATATTAAAAATTTTAGATTTGGTTGTCTTCATTTTCCTCCCATTCTATTATTTTAGAAATGTCACTTTAAAAAGTGCATGCATCTTGGTAGTTATATGCAACTTCTGGTAAAATGACAATAATTTGTAGTCCAACATAAATGATTCTTCACCAAGGCAGTATACAGATTGGCTTTGTAAGAGTAATTATATGTCATATATACTACCCTCAGTGCAGTTTGAATAATCCTCAGTTTTTACACTTTGTGTCCCTTCCACATAGACTATCATCTATATTTGTACTTCAAGATTCATCAGTTCCCTATGCATTGGCATCTCTGCAAATGATTCCTAAACTTAAATCCAAAGCTGAACTTTCTCCCCCAAACTCTTAGCCTCTTCCTAATTTCCCCATTAGTTTCAAAGAAACCATCAATTTTACCAGTACCTAGATTTCTAACCTAGATATCACTTCATTTGCATTTAATTCTTGTATCAGTTAGTTGCCAAGTCCTTTCTATCTCTGCAATAGCTCATAAACCCCACTTCTGATATTGCCACTACTCATCACCTCATAATTGGTCTAAATATTGTGGCTTTTTGGTTGGGTAAGGTGGGAATAAGGATTTTTATATTGCAGGCACTGTGCTAAGTGTTTTCGTTTTTTATTTTATTTTTTTTTTAAAGCTTTTTATTTGCAAAACATGTATGGGTAATTTTTCAACATTGATCCTTGCAAAGCTTTCTGTTACAAATTTTTCCCTCTTTCCTCCTAACCCCTCCCTTAGATAGCCGGAAGTCTAATACATGTTAATTATGTTAAAATACTTGACAAATCAAATATGTGTATACATATTCATACAACTATCTTGCTGTACAAGAAAAATCAGATCTACAAGAAAAAAAATCTGAGAAGGAAAACAATGCAAGCAAACATCAATAGAGAGTGTGGAAATGCTATGTTGTGGTCCACACTGGTTCCCACAGGCCTCTGGATGTATATGACTTTCATCATGGCTGAACAATTGGAACTGGTTTGAATCATGTCATTGCTGAAGAGAACTATGTCCATCAGAATTGATCATCATATAGTCTTGTTGCTGTGTACAATGTTCTCCTGGTTCTGCTGATTTCACTCAGCATCAGTTCATGCAAGTCTCTCTAGGCCTCTCTGAAATCATCCTGCTGGTCGTTTCTTACAGAACAGTAATATTCCATGACATTCATATACCATAATTTATTCAGCCATTCTCCAATTGATGGGCATCCATTCAGTTTCCAGTTTCCAGCCACTACAAAAAGGCCTGCCACAAATGTTTTTTGTGCTAAGTGTTTTACCAATGCTTCATTTGATCATCCCTATTTTATAGTTTAGACTTGAGGCAAATAGAGGTTAAGTGGTTTGCCCAGGTTTATAGGTTAATGGGGTTTGAGATCAGATTTGAATCACATGTGAAAGGCTTTTTGCTTTCACATTTGAAAGCCTTTGCTAACTCCAGTGATTATTCAAAGCACAAATCTGACAGTGTTAACCCCACCACCCCAAACTCCAGTGGCTCTATCACCTGCTTGATCAGATATAAAATCCTCTTTTTTGTTTAGAGCCCTTCAGAATCTGCTCCCCATTCAACGTTCCCAGTCTTAGAGCTTATGCTTTATATAGCTTTAAATGATCTTTCTCATTCTTGAATATGACATCACCTAACTGGGTATTTTCATTGGCTTATCTTCTCTCCCTACTTCCTGTCTTCCCTAGTTTTCTTCAAGTCTGATTTACTATATCCTTTATAAGAGGCTTTTCCTAGTCCCCTTAATACTAGTTCCTTTTGTCCTAGACTAACAATATCGAAGGTTGGAATGGCGATTGAATAGAATTGCAGCCTAGAATCCCCTATCTAAGGAGAGCAACAGCCAGCAATCTCTCTCCAATCCTGCTTCACTCCTTTCCCTTCCTTTGAGAATGTGGGTGAAAGAGACTAGAGATATCTAGTGAACTACATTTAGATAAACAAGGTAATACTTAACGTCCTTAGAGACTTCAATACTTGATTCAGTTTTTCTCCTCTTCCCAAGTACTACTATTTTTTTTTCTTTTTTTTTGCTGAGGCAATTGAGGTTACGTGACTTGCCCAAGGTCACACAGCTAGGAAGTGTTAAGTGTCTGAGATCAGATTTGAACTCAGGTCCTCCTGACTTCAGGGCTGGTGCTCTATCCACTGCGCCACCCAGCTGCCCCCCAAGTACTACTCTTGTACTTGAGACAACATACATGATGACTTCTTCAAATACTCTACTCAAATTTCCCCAAATCTCCTTATCTAATCTTGATCTATTGGCTTTCCATGTTTCTTTCTGCTTTCCTTTATCAAACCCTATTATTTATCTACACTATCATCTCTAATCCCTCAATCCTTCATTTCTTTCCTGAGCTATCACCTCTGCATTAACTTATACTTTTCCTCTGTCTTCTTGGTGAATCAGTTCAATTCTACTATCCTCTTGAGTCCCCTACGTCTCTTATTTTGCTGATTGTCTTTTGCTTCTTCATGTATTCCTATGCTAAGCACAGTACCTCACACATAGTAGATGCTTAGTAAATGTTTGATTTATCCTGCAAAACCTCAGCCTTGGATCATTCTCACTATATTACCTTTGCTCCTACACATGGTACTACTAAATGAAGGTAGAGGAAAATCATGACTACTCTGGTCAGGTTCACTGCAAATTGAAATTAATCTCATTGTTGCTAGGTAATTCTATTATGCCCCTTTGTTATCACTACCCCATACCAATTCTTCCAAATTTTTTTATTCCTCTATCAATTTCCCATGGCTCCTTTTCCACCTTCCCAGCTGAAGTCCTGGTCTAATTTTACAAAAAAAAATTAAGACATCAGAAGCTCACTTCACTTTCTCATCTCAATCAATAAACATTTAAGTTCCTACTGTGTTCCAGGAAGCTCTGGGGATACAAAAAGGGGCAAAAGGAGCTCATAATCTAATGGGGTAGTAAACTTGAAAGCAAATATATAAACAAGTTGTCTTTAAGATAACTAAGAAACAATATAAAGAAAGCATTAGAATTAGGAGATCTGAAAGGCTTTCTGTAATAGATGGGGTTTTACTTGGGACTTAAAGAAAGCCAAGGAATTCAGTATTATATCCCTCACAGGCCTTCTGCCATTATTTCTTTCATCCCTGTCTCACATAAAGAAGTGATCTTACTCCTTTCCAACACTCCCCCCTCTCTTCCCGCACAAGTGATCTTATTTCATCCCATCTCCTTTAACAGATTTCCGGCTCTTTCATCCCCAATCTCTCCCACTCTACTGGCTCCTTCCCTACTACTTGGCATGTTTGTAAGTATCTCTGTCAACCTCAAAGCCCCACCACTTGATCATTCCATCCCCTGCTAATGACCCTCATATCTCCTCCACCCTTTGTGACCAAACTTGAAAAGTCTGTCTTCAATAGGCACTGCCACTTCCTATCCTATCACTTTGTTCTTAACCCTTATAATTGACTTCCAACTTCATCTTTCCACCAAAATTGCTGAGGATCTCAGTTGCCAAATCCAGTGTCCTTTTCTCAATCCTAATTCTCAACTTCTTTGCAACCTTTGATACTGTTAATCACCTTTTTCTCTTTTTTTATTAAAGCTTTTTATTTGCAAAACATATGCATGGGCAATTTTTCAACATTGACCCTTGCAAAGCTTTCTGTTACAAATTTTTCCCTCCTTTTCCCCGCCCCCTCCCCTAGATGGCAGGAAGTCTAATACATGTTAATTATGTTAAAATACTTGACAAATCGAATATATAATCACTTTTTTCTTGATACTCTCTTCTCTCCAGATTTTCAAGATACCATTCCTGGTTCTCTTATTAATGTCTGCTCCTCAGTCTCCTTATCCAGAGAATATCCCTTATTGATGTCCCAGAGAGTTCTGTCAGGGCTATTTCTCCATCTATACTACTTCACTTGGTGATCTCATTAGCTCCCATAGGTTTAATTACCATATCTATGTTGGTAATTCTCAAATCTACCTATTCTACCCCAATTTCTCTGCTGAATTTCAATCTCCCATTTCCAATTGTCCTTCTGTTTTAAACTCAACATGTCCGAAACTGAATTCAGTAACTTTCCCCCTAAACTCTCCCCCTCCTCCTAATTTCTCTATAATTGTAGAAGACATCACCAGTTTCCTGAATTATTCACCATCTCTCACACACACACCCATATCCAATCTGTTGCCAAGATGTAATTCACCTTTGCCACATCTTTTGAATAGCCCCCCTTCTCTCAGACACTGCCAGCACTCCAGGACAGGCTCTCATCAATTCATGTCTGGATTATTGCAATAACCGGCTAGTGGATCTGCTTTCCTCAAATTTCTCCCAGCTCCAATTTGTCCTTCTTTCAGCTGCCAATCCTTAAAAGTGCAGATCCTTTTATGTTGCATTCCCTACTTAATAAACTCCACTGGTTTCCTTTTTCCTCTAGGTCCAAATGCAAAATTCTTTTTGTTTTCAAACCTAATCTCCTCCTTTCCTATTTTCTCATATCTTATTCTTCATCATGTACTCTAATAACTTGACACTGGTTTCTTGACTGTTCCACAACAAAGATGCTCCATTTCTTCTCTCTGGGCATTTTCTTTGACTATTCTCTGTATCTGGAATGCTCTCCCACATCACTACCGATTATCTGCCTTTTAAGTCCCAACTAAAATCCTATCTGATGGGAAGCTTTCCTGACCCCTTATAAATCTAGTGCCTTCTTTCTTTTGATTATTTTCTGTTTTTTTAGACAGCGCTTGTTTGTACATACTTAGATTGTAACCTCCTAAAGTCAGGAATTGTCTTTTGCCTTTTTTTTGTAACCCCACAACTAGGCACAATGTTTCTTACATAAGAAATAATAAATGCTAATTTATTATTACTCCACACAATAATTTTTTAATACAGCTTTTTATTTGCAAAACATGCATACTGCATATATTTGATTTGTCATTAGCATAATTAACATGTAGTGGACTTCCTGCCATCTAGAAGTGGGGTGGGGACTAGGGGGGAAAAATTTGTAACAGAAAGCTTTGCAAGGGTCATTGTTGAAGAATTACCCATACATATGTTTTGCAAATAAAAAGCTTCAATAAAATGCATTTTAAAAAAACATATGCATAGGTAATTTTTCAACATTGACCCTTGCAAAGCTTTCTGTTACAAATTTTTCCCTCCTACCCCCACCCCCTCCCTTAGATGGCAGGAAGTCTAATACATGTTAATTATGTTAAAATAGTTGACAGATCAGATATGTGTATATATATTAATACAGTTATCTTTGCTGTACAGGGGGAAAAAATAACCTGAGAAGGAAAACATAATGTAAGCAAACATCAATAGAAAGTGTGAAAATGCCATGTTGTGATCCAGACTCAGATCCCACAGGCCTCTCCCTGGGTGTATATGGCTTTCTTCATCACTGAACAAGTGGAACTGGTTTGAAACATCTCATTATTGAAGAGAACCATGTCCTTCAGAATTGATCATCATATAGACTTATTGTTGCAGTGTATAATGATCTGGTTCTGCTCATTTCACTCAGCATCAGTTCATGCAAGTCTCTCCAGGCCTCTCTGAAATCGTCCTGCTGGTCGTTTCTTACAGAACAATAATATTCCATAACATTCATATACCATAATTTGTTCGGCCATTCTCCAATTGATGGGCATCCACTCAGTTTCTAGCTTCTTGCCACAACAAAAAGGGATGCCACAAACATTTTTGCACTTACCACACAATAATTTTCACAAAGAAAAATTAAGAATAAACACAAAGACAAATTACCAGGCAACTCCTGAAGTTATAGTGCTGGATATAGTTAGAATCTGAACTATAAACTTGATAATTCCCTTAAAATTCAGAACTTTATAAGATGTATCACCTGGCAGATAGTGAGCCATTAAAGTAATATTGTTGAAAGAGCACTGGACACTAGTTGGGTGATTCTGGGCAAGTCACTTAACCTCAGTTTCCTCAAGTTTAAAATGGGGATAACCTCACCCCTCTCACAAAGCTGTTGTGAGAATCAAATGAGATGATTGTAAAGTTTCTGGTACAGTGTCTAATAGTAGGTATATATAAATTTTTGTTCCCTTCCCTTCAATAACATTTTCTTTCTGGGCTTATAAGGTAAACAATTTTTGGGTTCATTGAAGTGCAAGAAATTGCAACAACAAACTTTACTGTTCTCTGTTTTTGTTAATATTTAATTCAAAATTTCTTTGTCTTATCTCTAGTCTTACCCTCAAGTTCTAGACATGGTAAGATTATTCCCACCATTTATTGCCTTTACTCCTATTCCTGTGCTAATAACTGAAGTTAGAGAAAATTTCTAAAATGAGCCTAAGGGATCTAATATAGACTTTTTAATATAATCTCAATTGGGCCCTCACTGGGCAAAACAATACTTTTATGCCTCTATAATCAACTATTTTATTACAGTGGTTTTTCCTAACTTTTTTGTCCTATCTCTAGTCTCTCAGAGCTCACCTTTCTCCCACCCTAGCCAGTGAAGCTTCAGTTCTGGAAAAACATGAATGTTGAGTAGAACTCAAAGTACATATAAAAGTCTCCCTTTGGGGCACCTTGGTCTCTTTCCCTGTTAGTGGCTAGCAAGGAAGATGCGTAGCTGTTCTCCTCCTTGAGAAGGAAGGACCTCAGACCCTCTTTCACTCAGAGTTTATAAGGCTGTGTATATGTGGGACTTTGAGATAAATATAAGATCCTTACATTTTCAGGAACCCACCAAAGAAATTCTTCTCCGTAACTGGCTGCCCACCTTACGCAGCTTCACAGAACTATCACTAATATGAAAGGCTCATTGGGCATTGCTGCTGGGACTTCTCTGGAAGTGGAAGGGGTCCCTTGCACATTTGAATCAATACCGTATCCTTATTTATTCATTTTTATGTTTGAGTCCAATCATTTTTCCCCTGAGGCAATTAGGGTTAAATGTCTTGCCCAGGGTCACAAAACTAGAAAGTGTTAAGTGTCTGAAGCCAGATTTGAGCACAGTTCCTCCTGACTTCAGGGCTGGTGTGCTATCCACTATATCTATATATAGCTGTAACTAGCTGCCCCATGAACCATTTTTCTCAGGGAAAGATAATTATTATTATTAGTTGTGGTCTTCATTGAAAATTTACTACAAATCACAGAATAATTGCAAGTGCAGTAATTGCAAAATGTACCCCAAACACTATCATTTAAAAAAAAAGTTTGATACATAAAAATAAATACTGTAGACTGAAAGAATAGTGTTTTACACACATATATATATTAGTTTTCAAAATAGTAGTCATTTTTATTTATAAAAAGCAAATTAACTTAAAATCATTGGTAAATTTATAAGAGCTTTTTGAAATTATGTGTTTTTAACAATTATGAATAGCTTAACTATAATGTCTGAGTCAATTACACTTTTTATGTTCTATGGTTTTTTTTGGAGGGGGAAATTAAATCATTTTGTTAATGATGCTAACATTTTAAATAAAAAGCTAATGGCACTCTAGATACCAAAGACTCATCCTTAGTCTTGAAACAGATTAAGAAACATTTCCTCTCAGCAGAGTGATAAGTTACTGTGGAATGTGACATACATTGTCAAAGGCCTAGTGTCTTTAGTTTTGCTTAACTGTTTTTATTAAAAAGTATTGATTCTGTTGGAGGGGATGTGGGAAAACTGGGACATTGATACCTTGTTGGTGGAACTGTGAATGGATCCAACCATTCTGGAGAGCAGTTTGGAACTATGCTCAAAAAGTTATCAAACTGAGCATACCCTTTGACCCAGCAGCATTTCTATTGGGCCTATATCCCAAAGAAATCATAAAGGAAGGAAAGGGCCCCACATGTGCAAGAATGTTTGTGGCAGCCTTTTTTGTAGTGGCTAGAAACTGGAAATTGAATAGATGCCCTTCAATTGGAGAATGGCTGAATAAATTATGGTATATGAATATTATGGAATATTATTGTTCTGTAAGAAATGACCAGCAGGACGATTTCAGAGAGACTTGGAGAGACTTGCATGAACTGATGCTGAGTGAAAGGAGCAGAACCAGGAAATCATTATACATAGCAACAACAAGACTATATGATGATCAATTCTGATGGACATGGCTCTTTTCAATAATGAAATGTTTCAAACCAGTTCCACTTGTTCAATGATGAAGAAAGCCATATACACCCAGGGAGAAGCCTGTGGGATCTGAGGGTGGACCACAACATAGCATTTTCACGCTTTCTGTTGATGTTTGCTTGCATTTTGTTTTTCTTCTCAGGTTTTTTTTTTCTTATAGATCCAATTTTTCTTGTATAGCAAGATAACTGTAAAAATATGTATACACATATTTGATTTGTCAAGTATTTTAACATAATTAACATATATTAGACTTCCTGCCATCTAGGGGAGGGGATGGGGGGAAGGAGGGAAAAATTTGTAACAGAAAGCTCTGCAAGGGACAATGGATGAAAAATTACCCATGCATAATAAAAAAATTTATTAAAGCTTTTTTTTTTTAAAGTATTGATTATATAGGAAGTAGGGGCCAAACTGGGAAATAACTGTGGCATATATGAAGAAAAATGAATCAGTTAAATTTTAAACAGCAAATCTAAAGATTCCTGATACTTTAAAATACACTAGTATAGAACAAAGGTTAGTGTTCCCTTTATCTTGGCAGTGCAAAGTCCATTGGAAGTGTATCCAGGATATCAAAGAATTATTAGCTGATTGATCTCATGTATGCAATCCATTCCAGCTTTGTATTCTAAGCCCTCTATTGCATTCCTTACTATTCCATCTATTCCTTACTATTGCAAAGTAAAGAAGAACATAAATGGATCCATCCATGGTCATTGTTCTTGGCTTACTGCTCTGTATTGCATGTCTGCTTCTCATTTTATCGTGGAAAAAGAACTTTGGAAGAGGAAAACTTCCACCTGGTCCTATTCCTCTTCCTATTATTGGCAATATACTGCAAGTGAACCTTAAGAATATCCCTGAATCTCTTTCCATGGTAAGTAAACACCTCTCTTTTCTGTTGGTTTCAATCCTGACTCTAGTGATGGGCAATTTATTTTGTTTGCAGATTATTCTAAAGAGTACAGAATGTTAGAATAGACAGTTGGATACCTTGTAGGTTTTCTAGACCATATTTTGATTCACTGTAGTGGCCATCAGGGTCCACTGCTTCAGCAGTAGCCAGGTGCTATCAAGTTTCTGTAGGTATGGATAAGATCCATTCTATCAAGTGTTCTCTCTTGCTATTCCTGCTCCTCTTGGCACTGCAAAGTTCTGGGAGAAAATGCCATCAGTCCTGTATAAAATGTTCATTGCCCAACATAGAAAGAAAGGGGGTAGTTAATGTGCCTGATTATTTTTGTTGCCTAAGAAATGAGTGGGTCCTGCAAGTAGTCAAGGACCTCCAACCTTTGTTGGATCACAGTGGAGAAAGTTTTCCCTACACAGTCCTTCACAGGAACACTCATGAAGTCTTTGTGTGCCTCACTAAGCAAGCCCTGCGTGTCTCAAGAGGAACCAGCAAGTTCTGAGCTCAGATCTGTAAGATCTCAAAGCCTTTGAAAGTAGCCTAGGTAGTAGAAAAGGCATTGAACTTGGAATTAGAAACCCCCAAATCCAGATTCCAACATTTACTAGCTTTGTCTTTTGGGGAACTCTGGACCTCAATTTCCTATGTCTAGATGAGGACCTTATCAATAAATGTCATTTCTGTCTCACAGGGTAGTGAGAAAAGGTTAAGTGAGGTTAACATATGAAAACAAAAACATGTTTTATTTTGACTTGGTAGGTTGCCAAATTGATATCTTTACCATATCCTTCCCAGATCTTTGGGGCCTTAGTTCCCTCATCTGTAAAATTATAGGATTGGTTTAGAAAAAGAGTTCTTAATATTGGGGACCATGAACACCTAATGGGTCTATAAATATATTTTAGAGGTTCTGAAACTTGGATGGGAAAAATTACATCTTTATTTTATTTTCATATAAATTATTTTCTTTGTAATTCTATGCATTTTATTTTAAGAATATCATTTAAAGGAATACATAGGCTTTACCAGACTACTAAAAAAAAGTCCACTACACCAAAAATGTTAACTTCTGACTTAAATGTTCCTTAAGATTCCTTCTGGATCTAGCTCTATGATGAATTTGTAGAATTTCTATTGGAATGAAGACCCTTTTCTACTCCAGATTTTCACTGACAGTATTATCCCTATTCTCATCTCTGCTATTCTCAAAGCTTTAGGTGAATAATAATAATAATAATAATAGCATTTATGTTGTGATTTAAGCTTTGCAAAATGTTTTATAAAGATTATCTTATTATTCTCACAACAATCCTTAGAATTAGGTGTTATTATCCTCATTTTACAGATGGGGAAACCAAGGCAAGCAGAGGTTAAGTGACATAGCTATTAAGTATTTGAAACTGAATTGGTATTTGAAAGTATTTGAAACAAGAAGTAAGGTCTTCATGGTTCCAGATCCAGTATCATATCTATATGGCACCTAGCTATGAAATATAAGCTCAACCTTTCAGGAGAAAAGTTGGGGCTACTCCACTGAAGTCATAAACTATACCTCATTAGTCATATTCTGGCTGCTAGCCCAAGGCACAGAATGACATTTTAGCCCTTTTACCCATCTATGGCTTGGGTTGGGTGTATGTGTTACATTAACCTCTCTGTAATAAATGTCAGAAATTTTTTAAAGGGGCTGATAATGGATTGAGAACTTCTCCAATAAGGTCGACAATAATAATCCACTGTGTTTATCACTTGATTCAGTGATGATCTTCTCACTAATGCCCACATTTCTTTTCACAGCTAGCAAAAGAATATGGCCCAGTGTTCACTCTGCAATTAGGTATTGAGCGTGTTGTTGTGTTATATGGATACAAGGCAGTGAAAGAAGCTCTGATTGATCACGGGGACAAGTTTGCTGACAGAGGACATATGCCAGTTTTTGAGTTCGCTAACAATGGATTAGGTAGGTATAAAGCAAGAACAGAAAGACAAAAATAGGGAAAAGAATAATAGTTCTAAGAAATTGGAAAAAGAAATTGAGAAATAAATCCACTTTCAAACTGTAGGCCCCAAAGCAATGACAAGTTTTGGAGGATGTAATGAGTGGTATGGAAGACATTTGTTCTTTCTCGAGAGCAGCAGCTACATAGTTTCATATTATATGTTATAAGCAGTAAAAGTAGGAAGAAAGGAATTAAAGGAAAAATTAAAAAAAAGATACAGAGAGAGAAAGAGTTAGAAACAAAAACAAAAAGAAAACAAAAAGAGAGGGCGAGAAACAGAAAGAAGGCAAGAAAGAAAGGAAAGAAGAAGAAAAAAGAAATGAAGGAAGAGAGAGGAAGAAAGGAAAGAGAAGAGAAAGGAAGGAAAAAGAGAGAAATGAAGAAAAGAAAGAGAAAGGATGGAAGGAAAGAAAGAAAGTGAATGATTGCAGGGTTGAAGAGTCCTAGAGGGAGAATAGAGATCTACTTCTCGCATCTATCTAGTCTTTACAATTTGTTGTAATCATTTATCCCTCAGATGAGACTTTTACTGTCAAAGATCCATTGCTCTAGTTTATTTTCCAATTGGTTGGAACTTTCTCTTGCTGTCCAAGATCCAGTGCTTAACAGTCTAGCACCTTATATTAGTGCCCTCCTACTGGACAATGACCACAACTTTAGGCAGCCTAGGATTCCTTGGAACATGTCTTCTGAAAATCTGACCAGCATCTTCTCCATCTTCTCTATAAAATATATCATAAGAGACATTGCCAGATGCTGTGTTGAAAACTGTGTCTAGCATGTCAAAGCATTGTCTAGATCTGCTAGTTTGAAAATATTGTTAAAAGCAAAAGAAATTAGATTAGAATTGCAAGAGCAATTTTTGATGAATCCTTGCTGATTTTTAATGGCCGTCCTTTCCAAGTGTTCACAAATCCACTTTTCTTAAGAGTAGGGAGAAAGCAAATAACTGAAACATCATCGTAAACGGTGTAGGACATTGAGACCTTTGTCTTGACATGTGATATCTTGTTGGACAAAGCAGAAAAGGGTGAGGGGCAGCCAATAGAGATTAGAAAATTTGACAAAAAATGGATGAAATGAAGCTGGTTTTCAGGGATTTGCTAATTGCTATCAATAAAAGGTAAATCAAAATTACTTCAGTCTGCAAGGATAATGATCATCCAAAATATTGAGCCTTTGAAGACAAAGTAAGGTGCAGTATAATCAATGTGAATCAGAATCCACATGAAGGAAAAGTATCTATACTTTTTGAAACAGTCATAATTTATAATAATTTGGCTACTTCTAGAATAGGTAACCTTGCTTAACCTACTAGAGCTAAAATTAGGACAAAAATCCCTCTTGTGATATTTTATAAGCTACAGCATGGCAAAAGTCTCTGATAACTTTTTTCATTACCATTACTTATAACCTGATTAGAAGGCAAACACATTTCTCTATTACAGCAAATATAGAAACACTTGCAGTAAGAACATTTGAGTACGTCGAGGTGGGAAATAAATAAATGAATCAATAGCCACAGCCATAGCTAACAAATACTGTATTTACTATGTGCCAGATAATGTGCTAAGTGCTCTATAAATATTCAAATCTGTTCTACCAATTGTGCTACCTAGCTGCTTTGGTTATTAGATAACAGTTTATCTGAAACAAAGATCTGGGAAATCTTAATGGGACTACAGGCTTGACATGAATCAGCAGCACAACAGGGCAGCCCATGGAGGCCAGGAATGGCCTTCTGAAAAAAAGTGGCATTTGAACTGAGTATTAAAGGAGTTCAAATCAACTAGGAGGAAGGAGAGCATTAAAACCATGGGGAGAGGCAGAGGGGAAGAAGAGAGCCAGTGTAAAGGTACAGAAATGGAAAATGAAGTGCCCTGTGTGAGGAAATATAGAGTTTGCAGAAGGGAGTAAGATGGAAGAAGCCTTCTATCTATCTTGTGCCAAGTGCTGTTGGGTGTTGGTAGATTCAAGGACACTCTTGAATATAGTCAGTGCCCTCAAGGAGTTTATAGTTGAATAGGATGGGGAAGAGATAATATGCATATATATGTATCAGGTGGACTTATACCCATGTCCCCCTTCTGGAAATGAAGTGATTGTAGAGAGGGAGGTCAGAATGAATACATTTTTTTGGAGCTATTCAATGGTTGTAGACAAAGTTAGTTTGCTAGAGGATCCACAGAGATCTGAAAGTAAAACTCGCTTTTACTTTCAGAATTATGATAGAAAATGATCAGAGAGGGCAGCTAGGTGGCACAGTGGATAGAGCACCAGCCTTGAAGTCAGGAAGACCTGAGTTCAAATCTGGTCTCAGACACTTAACATTCCCTAGCTGTGTGACCCTGGGCAAGTCACTTAACCTCAATTGCCTCAGCCAAAAAAAAAGTATAAAAGAAAAAAAGAAAGAAAAAAAAAAAGAAAAATGATCAGAGGGAATAGTTGGTGAAGGTTGCATACAGAGGTCAGCATTCACTCTCCAACCTTCAACTCCATAAAGCTAAGGAATAGAATTTAACTTTGGCTGTACCAATCCTCTCCCAATGCCAAATCTGAGTTTGTGTTTGACAGTTAGAAAACAACATCATTTCTCAAAATCCTTCATCTTAACTTTTCAACAGATCCTGAGGCCTCGTAGTGTCAGCTTTTATTTTTCAGGGAGGTTTTTAATAAAACTAACATGAACTAAAACCCATTCCAAGGAATATTAGTCATTTTCTTGTTCTAGGGTTCCTTTATGAAGGATCTTGAAGCGGAAGAAGAAGAATTTGATCCAGATAAAGGTCCTATGGAAATCAGATTACAGGCAAAAGAATAGGTTCCAATGTAAGGGCTGTTAGGTGAAGTCCTCATCCTGTATCTGGAGTCACAGGTAGGAAGATGTGATGTATTCAGGGCAAGAAGAATATGACATTTTAGGGTTTAGTATGTATATATCATGTATGTACTACAAAAGTATGTGTATGCCTTTGTCATTGCTCAAATTAGCTACAATTCTTGGTATAATTATTATTTTTTGTTTTGACTCAATAATTGTTTCCCCATAAACAACAATCCTTCATAGCATCTGTTACTTAGGGAAAAAGAGAAAACTAAGAAAAAAGCCACTGGATATAGGGATTGCTCCTGACCTTATATAACTTTCTATTCTTAATAAGTTCAGTTGTTTCAATGATGTACAACTGTCTGTGACACCGTTTAGAGATTTTTTTGGCAAAGACACAGGAGTGTATTTTGAAATTGCCATTTCTTTCTCCAGCTCATTTTACAGAGGAGGAAACTGAGGCAAGCAGGGTAAAGTGACTTGCTCAGGGTCACACAGCTCGTCAGTGCCTGAGGTTGGTTTGAATTCATGAAGATGAGTCTTCCTGACTCTAGACCTGTCACTCTATCCGCTGTGTTACCTCACAACCCACAAAAATTTCAAGAAACAGAGACTCTCTTTTTGGTAAAGTAGGGAGCCTAGGACTTCAGTCTAGCCACAAAAAAAGTCATAATCCTTTAGCTTCTTTGGATCAAAAAATGCAGAGATGTAAGCTAACTTATTCTCCAGTCATTCAGGCTCTCAAAAATATGTGTGCATCCTGATATTTTCTGTGGCCATTTCATTTTCAGGAGGTGATGTGGGCTTAGGGCCTCCTGATGTGTCTGTGACTGTGATGAAGGGAGAAGGATGTTCGGGTGGGATGGGACAGGAAACAGTGTTGATAAAGAAGAAAGCAAATGGGTACTCCTCCACTTTGTTCTCTCATCTTAGAGCAAGGCATGTGGGTCAGGGGCTCTTGGGCCCCTGAAGCCTAAGGCTTCTCTTCTTCCTGCTCCCCTTTATAGGAATTGGGATAAGCAATGGAGAGAGATGGAAGCAACTCCGCCGCTTCTGCCTCATAACCCTGAGGAATTTTGGGATGGGGAAGAGAAGCATTGAAGATCGAGTCCAAGAAGAGGCAAAGAACCTTATAAAAGAGCTAGAAAAAACAAAAGGTTGGTGTTTATTTTGTTACCACTGGCCTTAGAAAAGTCCATCCTATCCCTGGTAACTTATGTAAACTGAGGTTGGCCCAAGGAGTTTGCTGGAGTCTGGAACTTTCAAGCCCACTCTGCGGATGTGCCTGTAACCAGGGGGTCGTTGCTGGATGCCCCGAAAGGTCAAGGCCAACCAGAGAAGAGATAAGGGGTCAGGGCTGCTCTGCTAAGGGGTCCTGCTAGTCTTGTGAGAGGCAGTGCCGGGAGGAACATTGAGCAGCGGGACTTTTAAAGTTCGGATCACTTTTCAGATGGAACAGAGCTCACAGGAAGTTAGCGGCTCCCTTTGGGATCCTTTTGGGGAATCCAAGGATTTTCTTGGTATTTTATGAAAGGTGAAGGAAGGGAAGCAGGGCTGAGAACACTGCTGCAGAAGGCAGTGAGCTGACAGCCGCGTTTCTCTTCATGCTTCCACCTCCTCCGTCGCTCTAGCAGAGATGTTGTTTTTCTGTGAAATCCAAAACTTAGGCGGACCACTGGGCACTGGAGGAGGGCATAAACAGAGATGCTGGGCCATAAATTCTGTGGGAGAACTACTTTTTAAATCGCCAAAGGCAAAGCCTATGTGTGCTATGTGGGTGTGCCTATGTGGGCAGCTGTACGTGTGAGGGGGGGGGATTGGGTGGCAGGAATTGGGCAGGAGGGGGATCCTGTCGCATGCTGGCCCTAATTAGCTATCTGTATTACTCCAGGATATTTCACCGGCAATAATGTAGGAATAAAATGATTGCGACTACTGTGGAATCTGGGACTTCGGCTGCCCCTCTGTAAGATTGTTGTCTCCCCGTTATGATGTAAGGTCCCTGAAGCCAGGGACCGTTTCACTTTTGTTTTGGTACCCCTAGTGCTCAGCTCAGCCTAGGAAGAGCTTAGTAATTGTGGACTGGTTGATTGACACTCTCTCCTTCCTTGAGTCTGTGATGCTCTTCTTTCCTGGTTCTTTTTCCTATCTTACTTTTGCTTCTCAATATTCTTTTGCTGATCATTGTTCACCTTCAGTCCCCTAGGTGTGACAATCTCTAAGACTCTGTCCTTGGCTGCCTTTAATATAATCACAGCTTTGACCCCCATCTTCCCTGTGACCCAGATGGAGGCCAGGCTCTTGAACCCAAGACTTTGGGAATAACAGTGTCTTTCTCACCTCCAAGTCACTTTCAGACCACTCTCTACATCTATACTGCATCACACACACACACACACACACACACAGAGACACACACACACACACACACACACACACACACACACACACACACACA